>JAABKJ010009629.1:0-11158 GCA_011634705.1 Andricus grossulariae
AATAATTAAATTCTCAACAAAATAGGTGAATTTTCAACCAAATTGTTGAATTTTCAACCTACGAAGATGAACTTTCAATCAAATACTTGAATTCAATTGTTAAAAAACAGTTAAATTTTCAACAAAAAAGATGCATTTTCGACTAAGATGATTAATTTTTCAACCAAATGGAAGAATTTTCAACAAATAAAGATTTTTTAGTCAAGAAGGAATTTTAATTTAATAATTTCAAACAGCTAATTGTTTTGAGAACATTTTTACCAAATTTGATAGAGAAAACTTTTCCATTTTCTAACTAAATTTAACTGCGAACTAAAAATAAATATTAATTTATGTCTCATTCATAATGTTAATAATTGGATATATAACGTTAACAAAAATTCGATTAAAAATGTCATGTAAAATAGTACATTAGCGGATGCTTTGATTGAGATAAGAGCATAAATTAGAACTTCCCTGAAGGATTAATATAATTAATAATAATGATATAAGGCATCAAAAGATCACTGACTACAAAATAATTTTGAAAAAATAAACGAACGAAAATTACATATTTGACACATAATTTTTCAAGATGCCCACTAGGTCAAAAAAGTTTTTCATCGGGAGTTTTAAAGTGTGAAAGTTTCATTTGTTTGGAAGTCAAAAAGCTCCCCCAAATTTGTATGCGAATGAAAAAAGAGTGAAAAAGCTTATCAAAAGTTCAATTATTTGATTGTGAAGCAACTGTTTGGTTGATAAATAATTTTTGTTGTTGAAAGTTCAACTGCTTTGTTAAAAATTTAATTATTTTGTTAAAAATTTAACTATTCTGTTAAAATGACATCTTTTTTCTGAAAATTCAACTGTTCTGTTTGCAAATTCCTCTCTTCTCGTTGAATATTCCGCTGACTTCTAAAAAAGTCGTCTTTCTGGCTTGAAAATTCAACTATTTGTTTAAAAATATAACTGTGCTGGTTAAAGTTTAATCTCTCTTGTTTTAAAAATTCGACCATTTGGATGAAAATTCATCCTTGCAGGTTGAAATTCAACTATTTGGGTAATAATTTAACTATTTTATTAAAAATTGGTTTCTTTTGCTTGAAATTTCAACCATTTGGTTGTAAATGCAACTGTTTCGTCTAAAGTCAATTTGTTTGTTAAAAAATCAACTATTTGGTTGAAAAATCATCTTCTTGGATTTAAATGACGACTATTTTTTTAAACATTAGACTTTTAATCTTCAAAACTCAATTCTTTCGTTGAAAATGCATCTCTTTTGGTGGAAAATGAAACTTTTTTGGCTATAAATTGAACTATTTTCTTGAAAATATAATATATTTCGACTTGAAATCTTAAGTATTTCCTATTGAATTGAATATGATACCTGAACATTTTTTTTTCAACCGAATTTTTTCCTCTATTTTTGTGAAAAATCACCCTATTTCCTTAAAATTTTCACTTAATGGGGGGGAGGGGGATACTTTTTATGATATTACCCTGGGGTTTTCTAGCTTTGTGTAATGATCTGGCAGGAAGAGGGGGAGGGGTGGAATTTTTTTTCAAACTAGCATGATGTATGTTGTGAGCGGCCACTAATTAAATGAACCATTGTAGCTAATATGATCGTAAATGTTTTTAAATCTTTTCTACATGATTTAAAAAATTACCCTCATTGCAAACATGAGAAAAAAGTGAAGAAGTAGGTTAATTGAAAGTTAAATCTGCGTTTCTCTAAAGCATAATTCTTGCAGATAAAATAAAGATATAAAGTGGTAAGATTGAATTTGGAATTAACTGAATTCAATTCACAATCAAAAATCTTTTTCTAATGGAGAATTTTGCACGGAACTTGTTTCCTCTTCTTGTCCATCTCTCCGATGATAATAATCGATCAATTACTCGCGAGTTAAAAGTGAAAATGAAGAGCGAGACACTTCCTGTAAGTCTACGAGTGAATGTAATAAATACAGCTAGTTGTTTTCCGTTTGAGCAGCTGTTAATTGGCAGTGACTAATTACAACGACTTATCACAAACTTATCGCAACTTCTTACCAAGCTCTCGCGTCATCACCGTTCGGCTTCTCTTGGCTTTAGAAGAAGATAATATCCCCCTCTGTTTCAATGATTTTTCCGGGTCGTAATTCATTAATTAATTAAGTCCACATTGTCGTTGATGAATTCATTTGTTCAATATTATTTACTTAGTGTGCAACAAAAGACGAGAATTTTAAGCCAATAAAAAGAGAAAAAAGCTATCATATATAAAATCGATAAATAGTTTCAACCTTCGAGGTCAAGATATTATTAATTTTTTTGTAAGGTTGATACGTAATTTATTTATCACTAAAAATCATTCTTGCAAATCGTTCACTCTCGCCGTGCCACGAGTGAATGGAATGTTGACCCCGTTATCGCTTCTCATTATAAATGCAACTTGCTGATGGGTCGGTGAATCATGAACTAATTTTTGTTCACTAACATTCCTACCGTTGGCGTTTATGTCATTTTATCGAATCTCTCCGTTTATCAAACTGTCCTCGAGCTCCATAAAAAGTGGAAAAAATCTCAATTGTTGATCAAAAGTATAATTGAAGGGTGGAAAAGGAAAAGGAGGTAACTGACAATTTTCCGAAAACGGTTTTTTTTCTAATATGAAATTCTAAAAAGTCCAATACACATCGAGTTAAAAGGATTTATTCGTAAACGTATTTTTATATTCTCGTTCAGGACAGTGTAATGTAATCGTCAAGTTCGTTAGCCAGATATTTCCGAACAAAATTTAAAAAATGTAGAGCATTTTCAAAATTAAAAAAAAAATTAAGAATTGAACATTTTTTTCAAAGATTCTGCTTCATGAAAAAAACTTCCAAATTATTTCAATGACATTTTTAATTTTAATCAAAATTAAAAAAGTTATATTCTTTTCAAAATTTTCAAAAAATAGAAAAAAATATTTTTCTGATACATTAAGAAATTTCTTTCGAAATTTCTACTAGATAACAAGTATATTTCAAAAATATCATAATCAAATTTTTTGATCAGACCAAAATTCAAAAAGAGCATTTTCGAAATTAAAAATAAAAATTTTTTAGGAGTTTTAGAAATTTGGGTCAAAGTTTCTGGTACACGACAAGAAGACTTGCAAATTATCCTCATGCTATTTTCAATTTCGATAAAAATTAACAGAGTTATATGCTTTTCAACATTTTGAAAATTTTCAAAAAATAGAAAAAAAAATATTTTTTTGATAGACTGAGAAAGGATGACGGAAAACTTTGCACGTCACAGTTTTGCACGTGCCCAACCGTGCACGTCGATGGCCGGACGGACAACCTATCACGTCCAAGTCCACAGGAGCCCATCTGTGCACGTCGAAATTTCGACGTGTACAGTTGTCCAAGTGAAAATTGTGCACGTTGAAACTTCGACGTACACAGTTGTCCAAGTACCATCTGTGCACGTTGAAATTTCGACGTGTACAGATGGGCTCCTATGGACTTATACGTGCACAGATGCCACTTTCCTAACTGTGCACGTGTACCCATGTCACTTGCCCAACTGTGCACGTGCACAGTTGTCACTTGGACAACTTTGGACGTGCACAGATGGAACTTGCCCAAATGTGCACGTTTATGTCCTTACGTGAGGGTTTATACTAGGGTGGTCCTTCATATCTACGTATAATAAATTGTAAACAGTCAAAATTATTTGAACCTAGTGAAATGGAGCATACTAACATTTTAAAAGTTAGTTTATATATATTTCAAATATTATTTTTATGAAATTATTCCTTCCAAATTATTATAGATATATGAAAATCTCTTTTTATTCGACCCCCCTTGAAAACGCTCCATTGCATGCACTTGAAGCAGGCGTAATGTGGCCGCTTCCAGCCCAGTGACGTTCGCGCGTGTGCACTCCGCCGCCGAGCTGACATGAAACTTCACGCCCGCTACATAAAACTTTACGCCTGCTATATAAAACGTTACACCCGCTACACATATACATACAGTATAGTGTGTATCAAGGGCGTACGGCTATTTTGACCAGTCAAAATAGCCTTCTGTAAGCCCTTGACACACAATGTACTATTTTGAATTTACTTTTTATTACTTTAATCTTATTAAGCTTCTTTGAGTCTCCCAGTGGGTATGGAGACATTTGATGTCTTTGGGACGTCCCAACGATGACTAACTACCGTGCCTACTTGGTAGGTATTTATTTTTTTCGAGTTACTTATCTGTCTTTGATTAGACAATGTCGTTTATTAATTTTGTGTATTTTCTTATGATGTAACAAAAAGTATACTTGAAAAACATTTTTTCAATATCTTTTATCAAAGTTTTACTGTTGTTTATGTGATGATGTATAATGACGGGTTACACATTTCTCTTAGTTATTCAAGAATTCGAGAATTCAAGGAATTTAGTGAATTCAAGGAATTCAGAGAATTCAAGGGATTCAAAGAATGCAAGGTATTCAGAGAATTCAAGGGAAGAAGAGAATTCGAGGCATATAACAAATTCAAAACATTAATCAAATTCACGGAATTCAGAGAATTCAAGGAATTTAGAGAATTCGAGGAATTAAGAAAATACAAGGGATTCACATAATTCAAAGAATTTAGAGAATTCAAGGAATTAATAGATTTTAAGAAATTTTGGGAATTAAGGGTATTAAGAGAATTTGAGGAATTCAGACAATGCCAGACATTCCAAGAATTCTATGAATATAAAGGATTCAAAATCCTGAGAATTTACAGAATGGTTTTAATTCCTGAAATTCTCATAATAGCTTCAATTTGCTGAATTCCCTGAATACTCTAAATTCCTTTAATTCACTGAATGCCTTGAATTTGCTAAATGCCTCGAATTCTCAGAATTCCTTAAATTTACTGAATTGCTTGAATTCTTGAATTCTTGAATGACTAAGAGAAATGCGTAACCCGTCATTATACGTCATCACATAAACAACAGTAAAACATTGATAAATGTTAATAAAAAAATGTTTTTCAAGTTTACATTTTGTTACATCATAAGAAAATACATAAAATTAATAAACGATTTTGTGAAATCAAAGACGGATAAGTACTTTACGGATAAAATATTCTTTGTCTACATAATACGTAATCATAAAAATGGTATGTCTAAAATAGCAATTCCGTACGGTTGTAGCTGAGCGAGCAATACAATATGGTTGGAATAACCAGAATTATGTGTGATACCGTGCACTTATTTCTTTCAGTGTAAGGTCATTTTCAAAACCATAATTTGACATACGGTTTAAAACTTTATCATAGTGGTTCTTAAATTTAAAACCGTAGAAGACTATATCAAATTTGATCTGCTTTAAACTGAACTACAAAACTCCTTACCTCAAAATTATGATAAGCGTCTACTGTATTTATCGTTCCAATCTTTTTAAATACTATTTTTAACTTTATTGCTACTTAATTTTTAAAGTTTTTTCTTGCAGCATTTAAATTTACTTCTCCACGACTGAATGTAGATTTAAGGCCATGTAACGAGTGGGTCACGTTACAAAGCTAGTCCTCAATTTTTCTTTCCCAACTTACTTCCAAACGAAATAAGATATCACTCTGAAAGTTTAGAAAATGAAAGAGAGGGCAATAAAGTACATGTCTCTGCTTTGTTTCGGCGGAAATTTTAAAGAAAAAAAAAAATGTCGAAGAAAATAAAACTGGAAGCTATATGGCTACATTTTTCCCCAACTTACGTCTACACGGGATGAGATATCGTGCTGAAAATTTGACACGCTAAATACAAAGAACGAATAAAGGTGTCTCTGGTTCTAATTATTTAGAATTCTGAAAAGTTTTTTTTTAATTACTTCTTCTTTACCGACAGAGAATGATAGAAATCCAGGGATTGGGAGCGAAATCGCGCTTGCTACTTTTCTCTTCTCTAGGCAAAGGGGTGAATACAGCAGGTCAGTATCAAAGACATTATACACCTAGATTAGTGATGGTACATCGATATCGGAAATATCGTTATTTTGTTTCCGATATATCGATATTGACATATCGATAGTACCCTATTGATATATCGAGTTGCATATCGATATAAATGTTCGATTTCGATATTTCGCTCTCTTCGCGCGGGATGACTCTTCCTGTTCTTACTTCGCAGTTTCGTGTTTCGTTCATTGTTTGTTGATTTTGCGGATTGGATTGAACATGTTTCCTTTGGAATTTATTTTCCAACAAAATAAATTTTTGTGTTGATATTAATATTATTTTTTCAATTTACTCCTCGATATTCATAATAGTTTATTATTGGTGATCAGTCAAATTAATAATTAATAATAATAAAAAATTATATATATCGATATTTTTTTAAGTATCGATATTGTCTTTTCGATACTATCGATATCGATATTTTTGTTTCGATGTCCCATCACTAATCTGTGGACATCTAAATTTCAACTTGCACAATTGGGAGTGTACCATATTTGCACGTGCAGAGATGGGACACTCTCAACTGTGCACGTCGAAATTTAGACGTGCACAGTTTAGGCCAGTTCACAGTTGCACCGCTGGTCCACAAAGTGCACAGTTGTACCACTGGCCCTCGACGACGACGTGCACAGTTTGAGAATATGTAATATTTCTCATTAATATTAATATTATGTTATATATACTTACTTGCAAATCTAGGGAAAGTCATGCAGGCGAAGAATAGGATGACGATCTTCATTGTTTTTAGATACGAGCAGATATAACGATATAGAGAACTGAAAACTAGATTTAGAACAAATTCGTAGAAGGCAAATCGTTTTATAGACACTCAAAAATGAGTTCAGGGACAAAGATGGTCGACTTCAGGTGTAAGAATTTTCCTATCTGCTAGACATATTACTCAGAGAACCTTCAGAATTATTTGAGTATACGTTTTGGGCTCAAGGCGATGTCAAGGTACCTGATACCTGTCCTTAGCAGACCTTTTTTATTGTCTTGCGCTGGACCTACCATAAACTTTGACCTAAAATGTCGAGGAAGGCTCCTTGATTATGCATATCCAGGGTACTACTTCGAAAAGTTTGTCGTTGATTGTTTAAACATGTTTTTTTAAACACAGTATTCATAAAAAAAACGTTGTAAGATAAGTTTTCAAAGGTCTGAAACAAGACAAAACGGGCGTGCCCGTATATTTGTTCTACTTATAAAGCCACCGAATATAATAACATGTAATAATTAGTCACATGATAGATTGTCACGAACTCTTAAATGAGTACCATTGTACCGTAATACGGTAGCTTCAGAGTGAGCACCACATCTCACTAAAATTCCCTCTAGTACCTTGAATATTTCTAATTAGTGCAAAAACTTTTAAAACATATAATTCTTCTTTAAAACAATAAAAATTTCAATTTACGTCAATTTGTATTGTTAAGTAAACTTTTTATAATCAAATTAAACAGTTTCAGATATGAAAGATTACCTACGCGTGAGAATATGTTATATTTGAACACCTAGCTTTATGGAAGGGGTTCGTCGAAACCCTATCAACTGAATGGCTGTCAGGCGAATCTAATGATACATGCCTACCAATGATCAAGTTGCCAAACATATTCTCTCTAGCCTGACTAGTGTACAAAGAAATAACGTGAAAAGCATATGATACAATATATAATTTTGCATGCAAAAAACCAACAGTTTTGTGCGTTTAAAATTCAACAATACCTTCACGTCGTAAGATGTACCCACCACATTGTGCATCGTTACCACACTAACTCGTTTTTTCTATCAGCCCCTCAAATCCAGATAAGAAAATTTTAAAATTTGTTGACGCAGCCCAGAGGCTGATTGGACTTGATGCCTTCCTAACATTTTTAACACAAGGCTGTATAATAGACATTTTTAGTCAGCTCTTCTCCTTCTCCTTGTTGGAGATTTCGGCTACAGTCGGGGAGCAATATCTCTCTGTCTGTCCTATTTCCCACTTATCCCTTTCTATTACACTTCACCCTTTTTTCCTATCCCCTTCTTTTTCCTTTTACCCCTGTGCACGTATCCCTTTCTTTGCCGTTCTTCACTTCTATTTCCCCCAACCCTGACCCCATTCCTCAATATACACCCACTCCCTTCAACTATTCTCATCCATCACGTATGCTCCCCCCTTCTTCTCCTCTCCGTTACCCTTCATCCGACTCAGAAATATGACATAATGTAAATTTTGTTATATCTTATCGCGTTGCGTGATTTTAGACTATAGGAGGAAAGCGGGATGTTAAATGCTCTGCAAACAGTTTGAAGCCACACTTTTTCAAAGCAGACCTAAATTGCGTTACAATTTTATTATTGCTCAAATTTGTTTGTCGATAAAGATATTCTAAGTAGAACCGTTATATGTGACACAGAAATACTACCTATAGTTTTCCAACTCATGTGGAAACGACGTGCATCCAAAGGTACAATAAGGCACTAAGGGTGCTTTATTACCATCTCTCTCACTCTTACGGCATTAGTCCTGGTACCGCTCCGCCAAACGCTCATAGGCAAATAGAGTCAATGGTCCAAAATGAGAAGTGCCGCATATAATAGAACTTCATATTCTCGACAATTGTTTCTGTCGCGCCCTCGAGTCCTAACATTGATCTTCTTGATTTAGAGAAGCGAACCATGTTCGTTATCGACTTTTCGGCACCAGCCGACAAGAACATCATAGCCAAGGAGAATGAAAAGAAAGAGAGGTATAATGATCATACTAGGGAATTGCGGCGGGCATACTCGGAATATTCTGTTAAGCTAGTCGTCCGAATTATCGGTGGTCTAGGAGGTGTCAAGCTTTTAAAATTCAGACAGGCAAATCTGTTTCCGTTTCGAGCTATTGATTTTACAAAGTTCTAAAGTGTCCCGAGTTTGATATGTAGAGGCGGCAGAATAACATTTTTAGGGTCTATCAGAACGAGTCGCGTTCGTATCAAACCTTGACAGTAGAATGTTTATTCCTAACGTCCTTACAATAAATAAGACCTTCTTCTTCGTTACTGGTGGGTTACTTTAGCGGCCTAGGCCGGTAAAGTGCACTTTACCGTCCGCGGGAAATACGAATTAGGTCCGCACGCATGTGTGTTCGTTACTTCGACCCACGCGCACTGTTCTACGCGTTACCGAGGCAGCGAAGTGTTTTTATGGTCTCGCAGGTTTGAAAAAACTCGTATCCACCTCGGCTGCGGTTTTTTGCAAACTCACGCTCGGCCGTAAAAGCACTATTTCGCTGCATTGGTGCACAATATACTATTCCTTTAATCCAGTTCCCACCAATTCAGCCGTATCTTTCGGTACATTAATACCTCTTATGAGATTGTTCAATTCAGCTTGATTGAATAAAATCGGTATTTTTTCGAAAAGTTCGGTTCTTGTTCATCTCCTTCTGCATCATGCTTCTTATTCTCGAATAAACCCAAGCTATTTTCTGATTGAGGCATAATTATAAAAACTGGTTAGACCACGGATGGAACATCAGCATAAGCAATCTCTTGCTTATTCTTTGCACTACAGCGCGTTATGAGTGTGGTATTACAGAAAGAACAATCCAAATCATGATTTTGCGGTTCATTCCAAATCAATGGTGTACAAAAATTCAGATTTGGATGATTTCCTCGACTTGCAGACCTCAGTTCAATCGCATAAGTAGGACAGTAATATTGAGGTTCCTATGACTGATTGACATTTTTTTAAACTCTACCTGAGGATAACCGATCTTCTATTTTAATTGCATCGGTAAGTGGTTGTCTTTGATTTGTTGGTGTATAAAGACCACAAACGAAACAAAAAATTTGCATTATTCTTACACCTATCCGGCATTTTATTAGTTTGTTTCAACTTAAGAAAATAATATTGAATTCCTAACGTATGTGTACAGACCTTATATCTACTGGCTCGAAGGAAAAAATACAAATACGTTTACCTTATATCTAATCAATTAAATCTAAGAACACAAAAACACAAATGGTCGAAACCCGACAAAGGAAAGAAAAATAAACTTATTATCTATGACTGAAGACAAGTTTTACTGAAGAGATCCGCCCAAGATCGATACAATGAAATTTAAAAAACAAATAAGAATGTGAATGATCGTCTTATGTTTTAGAACTGCACGAAATTCAGAAGCAAATGACAATGTAAGTGATCGTCTTATGTTTTAGAACTTTATGAAATTCATAAACAAGTAACAATGTGACTGATCGTCTTATGTTTTATAACTGCATGAAATTCAGAAACAAATGACAATGTGATTGTTCGCCTTATGTTTTAGAACTGTATGAAATTCATAAACAAGTATGTTTTATGTTTTAGAACTGCATGAAATTCTGAAACAGATGACAATGCGTGATTGATCGTCTTATGTTTTAGAACTGCATGAAATTCAGAAACAAATAACAATATGAGTGCTCGTCTTATGTTTCAGAACTGCATCACATTCAGAAACAAATGACAATGTGAGTGATTGTCTTACGTTTTGGAACTGTATGAAATTCATAAAGAAGTAACAATGCGAGTGATCGTCTTGTGTTCTTCAATTGCACATCTGATACCAAGAACAGTATCAAGTACAAGTTTTCAGAAATTGAGAAGAAGGATGCACATTTTTCAAGAGATCTCAGAAACGGATAATCCGAATTTATTTTTTCCTCCATAGAATCATTCTTCATGAAAAAATAAATTAATTAACCTGTCGTTTATTTAAAAATAGTAAATATGTCCTAAATTACAGTGCATTGAAATTTGAGTAAATTTTTCGCACTTGTTTCAGTTTTTTCAGAATATCTCAAAAACAGTTATAAATATCGCTAAAGTAAGACGATATTCACAAACTGCGTTAAAAACGCATTGACATTACCTGCGGTGAGGACGGACAAACCTTTTTCACCCTTTAAAAACTAGTTCTCCAGCATTCAAAAATACTTCGGAAATTATATGTCGCATACAATGAGGTCCCGGAAGCTGGAATTACAACATTATCATATCGATATGGGCACTATGCCATAATTTAGTGCTTATTTAGTGCTAATTTATGCCGCAGAAAAAAAATGTTGTGCCCGGTAATTTTGGTCGAAAACATGTAGTAATGCCGGCTTCAGCTGAAGCCACAACTCCCCTATGCGAAACTCGGAAACTATTAGAGATATCAAATTCTTCTTCGCGCAGGAA
>JAABKJ010009630.1:0-11158 GCA_011634705.1 Andricus grossulariae
GTGGGCCTACGTGCCAGTTAGTCGCTTATGATTACCCTTACCGATCGGATCGCTTATTGAAGAGTTCGCAGTTTGTATCAATAAACCTAAAGTTAATCGAATCTTACGTCTTTTTACTGAGTTCACACATCCCATATATCTCGGTTTTAACAGGTTATGGGCCCAGAACTTTGGGAAGTGATTGTGTGGTGATAAAACGTGAAAAGTTTGGTCAACGATTTTTTGTAGGTTAGCGTCGCTTGTAGTGAATCGCAGAGAAAAATGAGTGCGTCGAGTTATGTTCGTATCAAGACTCTTAACAAAGAGAACTACAACACGTGGAAAATGCAGATGGAAGCGTTACTTGTAAAAAACGATGCCTGGTGTTATGTGAGTGGGGAAAATGTGAAACCAGAAGCTGCTGCTGGTGACGCCTTCGCCACAGCCCGAGTGAGTGAGTGGTCGAAAAATGACAATAAAGCTAAGTCCGACCTCATCTTGTATATCAATCCCTCTGAATTGAAGCAAATTAAGGAAAGCACGGAAAGCCACTCTTTTGAAGCAACTTACACTCTCGAGAATGGAAGATGGCGAAGATGTGCGCGTTCATGTGGGGAAAATTTTCGACGTAATTGATAAACTAAATGAAATGGGCGTGGAAATTGATCCGGATTTACTATCAGTTATGCTTTTGTACAGCTTGCCACCTTCATTCGAAAATTGTAGGTGCGCGATCGAGTCCCGCGACGAATTGCCACGCCGGAAGTGGTTCGTGTGAAAATCATGCTGGAATACGAACAAAAATAAGACGGGAAATCGCGAATCTGGAAACAAAGGGTTCGGGGAATTCAAGTTTCGTTGCCGTCGGTGCGGGGAACGAGGGCATAAGGGCGCAGACCGCAAAGTGAAGAAGCGCGATAACTCCCGACAATACGCTAAGAATGCCGAAGACGTGGGTCTGTGCGCGATTGAAAATTTCTCCGACTCCAACGTTCAAGAAGCATTACGGGCCGAAAGTGAAACTCTCGGGAAAAACTGGTGTCTTGACAGTGGTGCGACGTCACACATATGCAAGGAATCACAAGTATTCCCGGAAATACACGATACGAAATGTGGAAGGTTGAATCTTGCAAGCACTTTCTCAACGGCAATTGTTGCTAAAGGAACTGTTTTATTTTCAACAAACGTCGACGGTAGGAAGAAAAATGTCAGTTTGAGCAACGTGTTCCAAGTTCCAGACCTTCGCGCGAACTTAATGTCCGTCGCGAAAATAACCGACAAAAATTGTGAAGTAATATTTACAAAACATCGTGCGAGTGTTATCGGAAGCGACGGTGATATGAAGTTAATCGCTGATCGGGTCGACGATTTGTATTTCGTGCGTGAGGACAATGAACATGAGTGCAAAATAATTAGTGAACCACCGAAGTACTCATCGAAATCCTCGACAGAACTAGAAGTGTGGCATCGGCGCATGGGCCACCTGAACGTGCAGGATCTTCGGAAAGGTGAGCGCCAAAAATCATTGATCGGAATAAATCTCGGAAAATGCGAGGATAAATTAGAATGGGAAATTTGTCTTCGTGGAAAAATGGTTAGAACTCTTTTTCCGAAAAAATCGGATAGAAAGACGGGCTTGTTGGAAATAATACACTCCGACATTTGCGGTCCGATGTGAGTGGAATCGAACAACAAGGCCAAATACTTCGTCAAATTCATCGACGATTACTCGCGCTGGTGCGAGGTACGATTTCTTAGGAAAAAGAGCGAGGCTTTTGAAGCTTTTAAGGATTTTAAGGCCCTCGTGGAAAACCAAAAGGAGAAAAAGATTAAATTCCTTCAATCCGATAACGGGAAGGAATATTTGAGCAACGATTTTGATGATTTTTTGAAGAAGAATGGCATTCAACGAAGATTAACCATAGCGTATAATCCAGAGCAGAATGGAACAGCTGAGAGGAAGAACAGAACTCTAATGGAAATGGCGAGGTGCCTTCTGATTCAGTCTGGCCTCCCCCCTTCCTTTTGGGCTGAAGCTGTCTCAACGGCAAACTACATCAGGAACAGGTGTCCAACGAAGAGCCTGGATGGACGAACACCTTTCGAAGTATGGAACGGAAGAGCGCCAAACGTCAGCTACTTCAGGGAGTTCGGATGTAATGTCATCTTCTTGGACAGATCGCCAGGAAAATGGAAAGTCGAAGAACGTGGCAAGAAGGGAATTTTTCTGGGCTACGACGACAAATCAAAGGGTTATAGAGTTTGGATTCCTGACGAAAAGATTGTTCAAGTAACACGAGATGTTACATTTCTTAAGAACTCAAGAAATTCTAGCACGGACATCAATAAAGAGTTTATCCCTGAAAACCTTGCCAGTCAAGAAACTAACGTGGAAACTTCACATTCCGAAAGAAAAGAACTCGAAGTCGCGATACAGCCTCTGAATCAAAACGAGGTTCCTGCTCCTGTGCCAGAGGAAGATCAGGACGAGAACATCGAGGAAAATAGGAACGAGGACGTCGCAGAAAATCAGGTCGAAGACATCGAAGAACTACCGAGAAGGTATCCAGGAAGGCCGACAAAAAATCTTTACCGGAATGAGAGGAAGACCGCGGAAGCAGTACCAGGAACGATGTGATGGGGTTCAGAACGTAGAACCGGAAGAAGCTCATCTAGCAGAGGTACCTACGAAGCAGGCAATGTCTGGTCCTGACGCCGAAGAATGGTATCGTGCCATGGCAGCCGAAGTTAAGTCGATCATCAAAAATGACACTTGGGAACTTGTAGAGCGTCCGGATGATCAAGAAGTTATTGGCAGCCGTACGGTATTGAGAAATAAATACAAACCGGATGGAACTTTGGAGAGAAGGAAAGCGCGAATAGTAGCGCGGCGTTTCGCTCAACGTCCGGGAATCCATTTCAATCAGACATTCGCTCCAGTAGCTCGTCTAGGATCTATTCGACTGTTGGTGTCACTTGCAGCTGAATATGGAATGTCAATCAGACAATTCGACGTCACAACTGCGTACTTGAATGGTGTGATTGAAGAGGAAGTGTATATGGAGACTCCGAATTTCCTCGGAGAAGCTCTGGAAAATATCATTCAAACAGAAAGCAACACCAGCAGGATCGGAATAAAAGCAAGAAGTATGCTAAAGAATCTGGAAACAGGAGACAAGGTTTGTCTTCTGAAGAAATCTTTATACAATCTTCGACAGGCTGGAAGAAGTTGGCACGTGAAACTAGACGAAGTGCTGAGAATATTCGGAGCAGCTCCGTCAAACGCAGACCCATGCGTGTACAACTTGTGTCGAGGGGAAGAAATCTATTGAAATCTATCTACGCTATCTGCGTAGACGACATCCTGGTCGTTTCTCGGAATTTGATAAAAATAGCGAAGTTGAAGGAAGCTCTTTCGAAATAATTCGAAATTAGAGATCTCGGAGAACCAGAATACTGTCTGGGAATAGAATTCTCACGAGAAAACGACACAATCGCCATGCACGAGAGAGGATATGTGAAGGAATTATTGGATCGTTTTGGAATGGCTGAGTGTAAGCCGGTATCAACTCCCATGGATATCAACGTAAGACTGGCAAAGCCAGAAAACGAATCTACAGCCGAGGAGAAGAAACTTCCATATCGTGAACTGGTAGGTGCTCTAATGTACCTATCTGTGGCTACAAGACCTGGCATCACTCACGTTGTGAGCGCGTTAAGCCAGTTTAATACCTGTTTTGGACAGATTCACTGGACAGCAGCAAAACGAGTCCTGCGTTATTTGAAAGGTACGATGGATTTGGGACTGACATTCAGCCCATCGAAAAAGCCATTGGAAGGATATGTCGACGCGGACTGGGCTAACTGTTTGGTGGACAGACGATCGTATACAGGATATACATTTTCGTTGAGCAACGGAACAATATCCTGGGATTCGTCAAAGCAGAGGACAGTAGCCTTATCATCGACAGAGGCCGAATATATGGCTTTAGCAGAAGCTACCAAAGAAGCTATTCACCTCCGGGGAACGACATGATCGCTGACATGATGACAAAAGGACTACCTGGACCAAAGCATCGAGAATTTGTCAAGCTTCTCGGATTGGGAAGTTTAAATTCTTTTAAATAATCATCCACGTTTCGAGGGGAAGTATTGGAATGGGATTTATATTTTAAATCGATACGCGGTTGATATACGTAGCGCCACATACAGGCAAATAATGCAACTATATCCTTGTGGACCTACGTGCCAGTTAGTCGCTTATGATCACCCTTACCGATCAGATAGCTTATTGAAGAGTTCGCAGTTTGCATCAATAAACCTAAAGTTAATCGAATCTTACGTCTTTTTAATGAGTTCACACATCCCATATATCTCGGTTTTAACAAATTTGATAATTTTTTACTTTTGTATGTTTTTTGAGTT
Source organism: Andricus grossulariae (assembly GCA_011634705.1). Lineage (NCBI taxonomy): Eukaryota > Metazoa > Arthropoda > Insecta > Hymenoptera > Cynipidae > Andricus > Andricus grossulariae. The sequence goes on from JAABKJ010009630.1 coordinate 4,405, forward strand.
TTACATTTTGGGTTTTATTATTACAGCTGTTGGTCCAACAACAAATTTTTGAAGGGGAAAAATACTGCATTTATCGAAAAAGATTTTTTTAAAAATTTTTTTTCGAAATTTGATAACTTTTGACTTTTGTATTTTTTTTACATTTTACATTTTGGGTTTTATTATTACAACTGTTGGTCTTACAAAAAATTTTGAAGATGAAAAATACTGAATTTGTCGACAAAAGATTCAGAACAAAAATTAATTTTTCGAAATTTGATAATTTTTTACTTTTGTATGTTTCTTCAGTTTTGCATTCTGGGTTTTATTATTACAACTGTTGGTCTTGAAAAAAATTTCAAAAGAGAAAAATACTGCATTTTTCGACAAAAGATTCAGAAAAAAATGATTTTTTGAAATTTGATACTTTTCGACTTTTGAATGTTTTTTGAGCTTTGCATTTTGGGTTTGAAGATTACAACTGTTGGTCTTACAAACAATAATTTTAGAAGGGAAGAATACTGCATTTGTCGAGAAAGAATCAGAAAAAAATTATTTTTTGAAATTTGATAACTTTGACTTTTGTGTTTCTTTATTTTTACATTCTGGGTTTTATTATTGCAACTGTTGGTCTTACAAAAAATTTCAAACGAGAAAAATACTACATCTGTTGAGAAAGATTCAGAAAATAATTATTTTTCGAAATTTCATAATTTTTTACTTTTTTATGCTTTTTCAGTTTTACATTTTCGGTTTTAATATCACCACTGTTGGTCTTCCAAAATTTGTTTGAGAGGGAAAAATACTGCATTTGTCAAGAAAGGTTCGGAAAAAATAATTTTTGGAAATTTGATAACCTTTTACTTCTGTATGTTTTTTGAGCTTTGCATTTTGGGTTTGAAGATTACAACAGTTGGTCTTACAAAAAAAAATTTTAGAAGGGAAGTATACTGCATTTGCCGAGAAAGATTCAGAAAAAAATTATTTCTCGAAATTTGATAACTTTGACTTTTGTATTTCTTTATTTTAACATTTTGGGTTTTATTATTACAACTGCTGGTCTTTCAAACAATTTTATGAGGGGGAAATACTGTATTTGTCAAGAAAGATTCAGAAAAAAAATTTATTTTTCGTAATTTGATAGTTTTTGACTTTTGTATGTTTTTTTAGTTTTACATTTTGGGTTTTATTATTACAACTGTTGGTCTTACAAAAAATTTCGAGAAAAAAATACTGCATTTGCCGACAAAAGATTAGGAAAAAAATTATTTTTCGAAATTTGATAATTGTTTACTTTTGTATGTTTTTTGAGTTTTACATTTTTGGTTTTATTATTAAAACTGTTGGTCTTACAAAAAATTTTCAGGGGGAAAAATACTGTATTGGCCGACAAAAGATTCAGAAAAAATTAATTTTTCGAAATTTGATAATTTTTTACTTTTGTATGTTTCTTCAGTTTTACATTCTAGGTTTTATTATTACAACTCTTGGTTATAACTGTTGGTCTTACAAAAAATTTTGAGGAGGAAAAATACTGCATCCGTCGACAAAAGATTAAGAAAAATGATTCATTCTTCGAAATTTGATAATTTTTTACTTTTGTATGTTTCTTGAGTCTTACATTCTGGGTTTTATTATTACAACTTTTGGTCTTACAAAAGATTTTTAGAAGGTAAAAATACTGCATTTATCGAGAAAGATTCAGAAAAAACATTATTTTTCGAAATTTGATAATTTTTTACTTTTGTACGTTTTTTGAGTTTTACATTTTGGGTTTTATTATTACAACTGTTGGTCTGACAAAAAATTTTAACGAGAAAAAATACTGCACCTGTCGACAAAAGATTCAGAAAAAAGATTAATTTTTCGAAATTTAATAATTTTTTACTTTTGTATGTTTCTTGAGTTTTACATTCTGGGTTTTATTATTACAACTGTTGATTTTCCACAATTTTTTTGGAGGGGAAAAATACTGTATCTGTCGAGAAAGATTCAGAAAAAAATTTTTTATTGAAATTTGATAATTTTTTACTTTTGGTTGTATTTTGAGTTTTACATTCTGAGTTTTATTATTACAACTGCTGGTCTTACAGAAAAATTTTACAGTGGAAAAATACAGCATTTATCAAGAAAAATTCAGAAAAAAATTATTTTTTGAAATTTGATAATTTTATACTTTTGTATGTTTTTTGAGTTTTACATTTTGGGTTTTATTATTACAACTGTCGGTCTTACAAAAAATTCTAAAGAAGAAAAATACTGAATTTGTCGACAAAAGATTTTTTAAAAGAATTAATTTTTGGAAATTTGATAATTTTTTACTTTTGTATGTTTCTTGAGTTTATATTCTGGGTTTTATTATTATAACTCTTGGTCTTACAAAAAATTTGTAGTAGGGAATAATACTGTATTTATTGAAAATGATTCAGAAAAGGAATTACTTTTTGAAAGTTGATAATTTTTTACTTTTGTATGTTTTTTGAGTTTTACATTCTGGGTTTTGATATGACAACTGTTGGTCTTACACAATTTTCTTGGAGTGGAGAAATACTGCATTTGTCGAGAAACATTCAGAAAAAAATTAATTTTTCGAAATTTGATAATTTTTTACTTTTGTATGTTTCTTGAGTTTTACATTTTCGGTTATAATATTACAACTGTTGGTCTTCCACAATTTTCATGGAGTGGAAAAATACTGCATTTGTCGAGATAGATTCAGAAAAAAAATGTATTTTACGAAAGTTGATAGTTTTTGACTTTTGTATGTTTTTTGAGTTTTACATTTTGGGTTTAATTATTACAACTGTTGGTCTTACAAAAAATTTTGAGAGGAAAAAATACTGCATTTGCCGACAAAAGATTCAGAAAAAAAATTAATTTTTAGAAATTTGATAATTTTTTGCTTTTGTATGTTTCTTCGTTTTTACATCGTAGGTTTTATTATTACAACTCTTGGTCTTAAAAAAGATTTGTATGAGGTAAAAATACTGCATTTATCGAGAAAGATTGAGAAAAAAAATTATTTTTTGTAATTTGATAATTTTTTACTTTTGTACGTTTTTTGAGTTTTACATTTTTGGATTTAATATTACAACTGTTGGTTTTACAAAATTTCTTGAAGTGGAGAAATACTGCGTTCGTCGAGAAAGATTGAGAAAAAAATTATGTTTCGAAATTTGATAATTTTTTACTTTTGTATGTTTTATGAGTTTCACATTTTGTTTTTTAATATTAAAACTGTTAATCCTCCACAATTTTTTTGGAGGAGAGAAATACTTCATCTGTCGAGAAAGATTCAGAAAATAATAATTTTTCGAAATTGGATAATTTTTTACTTTTGTATGTTTCTTCAGTTTGACATTCTAGGTTTTATTATCACAACTCTTGGTTATAACTGTTGGTCTTACAAAAAAATTTAAGGAGAAAAAATACTGCACTTGTCGACAAAAGTTTCAGAAAAAAGATTACTTTTTCGAAATTTGATAATTTTTTACTTTTGTATGTTTCTTGAGTTTTACATTCTGGGTTTTATTATTACAACTGTTGATTTTCCACAATTTTTTTGGAGGGGAAAAATACTGCATCTGTCGAAAAAGATTCAGAAAATAATTATTCTTCGAAATTTGATAACTCTGACTTTTGTAGTTTTTTTTATTTTTACATTCTGGGTTTTATTATTACAACTGTTGATCTTGCAAAGAAATTTTTGAAGAGACAAATACTGTATTTTTCGAGAAAGATTCAGAAAAAATATATTTTCCGAAATTTGATAACTTAGACTTTTTTATTTATTTTTTTTATTTGAACATTTTGGGCTTTATTATTACAACTGTTGATCTTCCACAATATTTTTTAACGGGAAAAATACTGCATCTGTCGAGAAAGATTTAGAAAATAATTATTTTTCGAAATTTGATAACTTTGACTTTTGTATTTTTGTTTTATTTTAACATTTTGGGTTTAATTATTACAACTGTTGGTCTTTCAAACTATTTCTAGAGGGGCAAACATTGTATTTGTAAAAAAAAATTCAGAAAAAAAATAACTTCACGAAATTTGATAATTTTTTACTTCTGTATCTTTCTTGAGTGTTACATTTTCGGTTTTAATATTACAAGTCTTGATCTTACACAATTTTTTTGAAGGGGAAAAATATTGCATTTGTCGATAAAGATTCCGAAAAAAATAATTTTTCGAAATTTGATAATTTTTTACTTTTGTATGTTTTTGGAGTATTACATTTTCGGCTTTAACATTACAACTGTTGATCTTACACAATTTTTCTAATGGAAAAAAATACTGCATTCGTCGAGAAAGATTCAGAAAAAAAATTATTTTTTGAAATTTTTTATTTTTTTTTACATTTGTATGCTTTTTGAGTTTTATATTTTCGGTTTTAATATTATAACTGTTGGTCTTGCAAAATTTGTTTCAAATGGAAAAATACTGCATATGTCGAGAAAGATTCAGAAGAAAATTATCTTTGGAAATTTTAAATTTTCTACTTTTGTTTATATTTTTTTTTATTGTTACATTCTGGGTTTTATTACTACAACTGTTGGTCTAACAAAAAAATTTTAAAGGAGACAAATATTGAATTTGTCGACAAAGATTCAGAAAAAATGATTTTTGGAAATTGGATAAATTTGACTTTCGAATTTTTTTTGAGTATTACATTTTCCGTTTCAATATTACAACTATTGGTCTTACAACAAAATGTTTGGAAAAGAAAAATACTGCATTTGGCAAGAAAGATAAGAAAAAAAATTATTTTTTTAAATTTGATAATTTTCTACTTTTGTATGCTTTTTGAGTATTGTATTTTCGGTTTTAATATTACAACTGTTGATCTCACACAATTTTTGTGGATGGGAAAAATGCTGCACTTGTCAAGAAAGATTCAGAAAAAAAATTATTTTTCGAAATTTAATGATTTTTTACTACTGTATGTTTTTTGAGTGTTACATTTGCGGTTTTAATATTGCCACTGTTGATCTTAAACAATTTTTCTGAAAAGGAAAAATACTGAATTTGTTGAGAAAGATACAGAAAAAAAATTATTTTTGGAAATTTGATAATTTTCTACATTTGTATATATTTTTTTTTATTTTTACATTTTGGGTTTTATTAGTACAACTGTTGGTATTACAACAAAATGTTAGAGAAGTTAAAAATACTGCATTTGTCGAGAAAGATTGACAAAAAAAATTATTTTTCGAAATTTGATAACTTTTGACTTTTGTATGTTTTTTGATTTTTACAATTTGGGTTTTATTATTACAACTGTTGGTCTTACAACAAATGTTTAGAGATGAAAAATACGGCTTTTGTCGGGAAAAATTCAGAAAATAAATTATTTTTCGAAATTTGATAATTTTTTACTTCTGTATGTTTTTTGAGTTTTACATTTTCGGTTTTAATATTACAACTGTTGATCGCACACAATTTTTGTGGATGGGAAAAATACTGCATTTGTCGAGACAGATGCAGAAAAAGCATTATTTCTCGAAATTTAATAATTTTTTACTTTTGTATGTTTTTTGAGTATTACATTTTCGGTTTTAATATGACAACTGTTGGTCTTGCAAAATTTGTTTAAAGTGGAAAAATACTGCATTTATTGAGAAAGATTCAGAAAAATATTATTTTTGGAAATTTGATAATTTTTTACTTTTGTATGCTTTTTGAATATAACATTTTCGGTTTTAATATTACAACTGTTGTTCTTGCCAAATTTGTTTGAAGGGGAAAAATACTGCATTCGTCAAGAAAAATTCAGAAAAATATTATTTTTGAAAATTTGATAATTTATTACTTTACTTTTGTATGCTTTTTGAGTATTATATTTTCGGTTCTAATATTACAACTGTTGGTCTCGCAAAATTTGTTTGAAGTTGAAAAATACTGCATTTGTCGAGACAAATTTAGAACAAAATTTTTTTTTGAAAATTTGATAATTTTTTACTTCTGTATATTTTATTTTTATTCTTACATTTTGGGTTTTATTAGTTCAACTGTTGGTCTTACAACAAAATTTTGGAAAAGAAAAATACTGCATTTGTCGAGGAAGGTTCAGAAAAATAATTATTTTTTGAAATTTGGTAATTTTTTACTTTTGTATGCTTTTTGAGTTTTACGTTTTCGGTTTTAATATTACAACTATTGATCATACACAATTTTTCTGAAGGGGAAAAATACCGCAATTGTCGGGAAAGATTCAGAAAAAAAATTATTTTTTGAAATTTAGTGATTTTTTACTTCTGTATGTTTTTTGAGTATTACATTTTCGGTTTTCATATTACAACTGTTGATCTTGCACCATTTTTTTTTCATTGAAAAATACTGCATTTGTTGAGAAAGATTCGGAAAAATTTTTTTTTCCGAAATTCGATAACTTTTGACTTTTGTATGTTTTTTGATTTTTACATTTTGGGTTTTATTATTACAACTGTTTGTCTCACAAAAAATTGTTTGAAAGAGAAAAATACTGCATTTGGCGAGAAAGATAAAAAAAATTATTTTTTGAAATTTGATAATTTTTTGCTTTTGTATGCTTTTTGAGTATTACATTTTCGGTTTTAATGTTACAACTGTTGGTCTTACAAAAAATGTTTGAAGATAAAAAATACTGCTTTTGTCGAGAAAAATTCAGAAAAGAAATTATTTTTCGAAATTTAATAATTTTTTACTTTTGTATGTTTTTTGAGTTTTACATTTGCAGTTTCAATATTACAACTGATGGTCTTGCAAAATTTGTTTGGAGTAGAAAAATACT
>JAABKJ010009631.1:0-11157 GCA_011634705.1 Andricus grossulariae
TAAACCCTATAGCTGGAAGCCAGCCTTAGGTACCTACAGCTGGAAGCCAGCCATAGGTCTTCACGAGCAAGCCATTGGCGTGACCAACGAATCAAGTACGCACTCTCACAGGAATCTTTCTCTCTCGTTCTTTGGGAACCTCCAGCTGGAAGCCAGCCAGAGGCCGCTCGCAATAAGCTTCACCGTCACCCTCTTCGGAGAACGTATCGTAACTTAAAATACGAACTCCGACTCTGTAAGAAAACGTCATGGTAAGAAGATCTTAAATAAAAACGAACTAAAAAGAAACTAAAATATTTATTTTTTTGTTATTTAAATTCTCCCGCCTCTTTCCTCCGCTAACGGGCTAGCTGGCATACCAGCCTGCCCGTTTCCGCCGAGACAGCTGGCATACCAGCCCTCTCGGCCGAATCGCTTGCTAACTTCACCCCTTTCCCTCCCAACAAACAAACTAGATATCCGCTAACAATTCTTTTCAGGAAAAAAAAAGAAATTTAAATTAAAAACGCCCGCTTAACTTGCTATCTCTTTCTATCTTATGAGATAGACACATCACACCCTCCTTGCACATCCCTCGACATCTATCCTCTCACTCCAGTACTCTGCAAATCACTCTTCCATCCGCTATCTCTTTCTATCCTATGAGATACACATCACACCCTCCTTCCACCTCCCTCGACATCTATCCACTATGCATCCATCCTTTACAAACATGGCAACATTCCCTCTCAGTCCCTCCTATGGTTCCCCTACCTCTGCTGTCTCGTGATCTAATGGATAACTCCTTCTCGCTCTATCTTAGTAGATAAAAATCCATTATCACTGAAGACTATCCTTCTTACTATTAACCAACAAATACCACCCAAAAGTAAGGAGCATATCAAATCATTAAATTCCCGTGTATGCATATATACATGTATTATAATCCAATCTGTTTCAAACGGTACATCACGACCTTACTGTTGAAAGTCACAAACACAGTATTGATTCACCAAAATCTAAAGATTGGTTCAATGTTTAGTTATTTTATTACTCTAATTAAAACTTAAGATAAAGTCTTGTTGAAGTTTTTAATTTGAATAAAAAGAGTCGCATTAGCTCTTTTTTGGTATCGTCCAAAGATCATTAATGACGCAATGGTAATTACTTACCCCGATAATGGCGTTGAGTTCTGACACAGTAACTTGTTTGGCTCTTTCGACAGCGGTGGCCACTTGTTGTTGATGCTCTTGCGAGAGAAAAGGAAGAATCTGAGCAATAATCGCGTTCAATCTTTTCGCGATCTCAGTCTGAAAAAAATAAACAAAATACAAATTAATTAACAATAAAAGTATGTACAAGAAAAAAACTACCGTAAATTCCAGAATGTTATAAGAATGCTCACAATCGTAGTTACTGGATTCTTATCTGCAGCTTTAGCTAGTAAATTACCATCGGCATTTGTCTTCTTCACGACCTTTGTACTCGATAACAATTTCTTCTCTAACTAGCCTTTCTAATTAATTGTGTTCTCGCTATCTTCCTCAAAAAATAAAGAGAGTAATTATTCTAGTGCGTCTAGAATTCCTTGTTTCAAGTAGGTCGAGGATATCAACAAGTCTCAGTTTATGTTGTTTATGGGATACGCGAGATTTGAGGAAGTCGTTAGTTATCCAATGCTACCTACTCCATGCCTCAAGAAGTAAACTTACCTGAACAGTAACCATCGTCAAGGTATTGGTGCCCACGCGTCAACTCAGTAATTAATTTGAACCTAGGTAGTACGAGGCTTGCGATACCGAGTATTTGGAGCGTAATCCCCCCTTTCAACGAGCAGTTTAATGAGCATGGAGAGTCCGATACTGGTCTTTCAACACACATAAACTAATTGCACACATTTACCACGCATGAAATCCTGTGTAATCAGTGACTTCCGCGATTTCCTGACCAATCTATGTAGCACTGTAAACTGATGCAAACAGCAATAGTTGTATTCAAGACCAAACATCACAATTATATATATGTTTTTAAACCGTGCTGAAAGTTCATAATAGGAATTCATTCCGAACCATTCCGAAATCTGTATCCGCTAGAATCAAATGCAATTTTTCAATCCCTCCTAATCCGCCAACCAACAAAAAGTTAATATATGCGTGTGATCCGAATGAATCCAAAAAAATCCGAGTTCGAATTTACTCTGATTTGATCGGATTGCACACACGCATTGAAAGTGATAAAAAAATGGGTTCGATTTGAACTTTGGGTTGATGTATGGATTGAGAATTGCAAATTTGTTTCAGATTTAGTCTGATTGATTCGGATTGTATCGAATACAGATTTCGGAATCATGAGTAACAGTTCGGATAGGTTCGGAATGAATTCTACTATCCAGAACTTTCGCAAGGCTCGCTATTTAATCAATTTTGACATTCTTTAATTGAATACGTTGTACTTCCTCGTTCTCATCAAAATTGTAATTTCTTATTCTTTTTTACTGAGGATCCAACTACCTATCGGATTCTCTTGGAGCGACGCCGCAGTAATTTCGTTCGATGTTAATTTACTCTCTCCGAGCACGGCACGGTCCTGTTAGCCACCGAAGAACGAGATGAGTGCAGATGCAGCGTCGGATCGTATCGAGGGTGTTTACGACACTCGAGAAGCGCCACCGGCAGAAGAGACTGACGGGAATTAAATTAGATTCTCGCGGGGTTGCCAATGGCGCAGACGACTCGTCGCGGTTTAATCTTCAGTCTGCCATTGGCGGATAGCTCAAGGGGTTGCGGTAAATCTCAATCATCTTAGTTTATTTTTCTCGATTCCGGCATGTTGTAAACGGGCAGTATTTCTTAATTGTTAATTTTTAAAATTTTTTCAGTAATTTCTTTCGACCGACTTGCAATTTTTTTAAATTTGTTGACCTGTTAGGATACTAGGTCACTCAAATATGTACAGACTTTTGTTACCACCCCTTTCCAAACAACACGGGGCACAATTTCCAATCCTGACGTATCGTTATTTTAGGAGTGATTTTGAAACGGGGTTTCACGCCATTTTATATTATCAAATGCCAGGACAATAAACAAAAGTCAATAAATGCAAAACTTTTGTAAGAAGGTTAAAATTAAAAAAAAAAAATTAAACTCAGCAGTCATAAAAATTGAGAATTTCAAAGACAAAATTATGATTTGTTTGATCTTCATTCATTGTGTTACCTAACGAGTTTATTCAAATCTTTTTTTTAAGCAATAAAAAATAATTTATAAGAAGTAGCCATTTTTCACGCTGAGCTTATCTAAAAAATAACATATTAAAAATCAGTTAAGAATTGTAGCCTGCTGTGAATTATGAATGGTAAATTTCACAGATCCGCCCCACTTTGTGACGTTAGAGTTTAAAATTCCATCCCCTGTAGTTTGGAAAGGGGTGGTAACCAAAATCTGTAAATTTTGAGGGTGAACTACTATCGATTAGACGACCAAACTTTGAAAATGTGAATGCCATTGAAACAGATGACTTAAAAAATTAGGGCAGATGAGAAATAATGCCCCAAAAATTAGTCTACCTTAGTTTAGATTATCAACATCATAAAGAGAGTTTGTTCTCCGGCGACAGGAGACTTAGACTAGCTGGTTCTAAAACTAGTAAAAGCTAGAAATGTTATATCTCAACAATTCAGCTTTATTCGGCAATGTTAATTCATTACGATTTTTGTGTGCAAATGTTAATTCGTAGAAGATTAAATATTAATCGAGCTCGGTGGAAGAGAAAGTGGCAAAGGTAATTCGTGACGTAAGACGAATGAAGTGATACATGTGTGCACTGTTCACAAGTTCGACTGTAGGTGCGGAGCACGAATGTAAATAAACGCGTACAGGTCGCGCCATCGCATAAGTCGTCGCTGTAAATGAATCTCCCTTGCCTACCGCGTTCCCTTTCATTGCCGTTTAAACGAGCGGTAGATGCTAATTGAAATACCGCGGCCGCTGAAATTCTTCGCAAGTTTCCCTCTCGAGTCACAAGCGGGCACCGAACGCGAAAAGAGGAGAGAGGAAGCAAGAAAAGAGCTGAAGAAAAGGAAGAGGGAAAAGAACCTCGGGAAGAGAAGGACAGACAGGGAGGGAACTGCTCAAGAGAGCGAAAGAGCAGGAGCAGAGAGTTGTTTTAATTACCCGTCGCCCTCCGAGTGGCAGTCATTAAACCACTAATTATAACGTACGCGAAAATGAGTTGAGCCATCCGCGTAAGAGGAAAGAGGACAGAAGTAGCAGTATCATGGTAAAGAGCGAGACGAATACAGGAGAATGATGAAAGCTGGGAAATTGTAGTAAAAGGTAGCTCGAGGGTGGAAAAGAGTAGAGAGTAGACAGTAGAAGTAGAGAACCGGGAGATGGGGGAGCCGCTGCAGACGTAATTGCGTTGCCCAGAAGTTTTCCTCGAGTGAGAGGTAACCAGGAAAATAATGAATGGGGTAGGTTTCTCGCTAGTTCAAACTTTTCAAGAAAATAAAACACCGACCGAGAAACGCTTCCACAGTAAAGTACACGCATTACGACACTCCCATTAAGAACTTTCGAGAACAAAAATATTTTATCTGACATCATATTTATACTCCTATAACATCTTAAAACCATTTTTTCTCCCAAACCTGAACACTTCAGTGAAGGAGAGAATTGTATGTAGAATTTATAAAATAGGACAAACCGTACAAAATAATGAGAGAGTAGTAGTGTTCGGTATATATAAAGGGAGAAGGGTGGGGAGCAGTGATATGAAAATGCAAAGCGACCAAGTACGACGATAAAATTCTTTGCCCATAAAACGTTGATGTGAATCGAATGCTTTCGTCGTCGTCCTCTCCGTCGACGTTGTGCGCCCACACAACAAGATTCCCTTCGATAATCCGATACCCCGAGGTATACCTCGATTCCCGCCGCTCGTATACGATTCATTCTCCATCCTCCTCCCTCCACCCAAACCCACCCAATCGTTCGTCTTGAGCGTGGAAAGTCAGGACCGTAAAGTGCGGGTGTCGCGAAATTGAGGCGACCCGGCTTTTCCGACTCGTACTCTCAACTCTCATTTTTCACTTCCAATGATCTACGCCGTCACGGTTTACGTTACCTCTTTTTAACGCCTCTCGATGCAGATATCAAATTTTATGCATTGCAGGGGACGAGAATTGTAGATGTTTTCGGGTAATGATAAATTCAATAATGAAAAAAGCGAGGGGTTAAAAACTCGATCGATAGGGTTTACACTGTACATCTACTTCTGACTTTCATAAACTGCAGAATATTTCATAAGACTACAGTGACTTCTGGATACTTCAATAAGTTCTGAAATCTTTTGTGACTTCTGAAGACTTTAAGAGAATTTAGTGCTTTCAGAATATTTCGTAAGACTTCAGTGAAATTTAGAATTTAGAGACTGAACTGACTTTTGGATAGTCGAGTCTTTCGCTCATTTGGAAGACTTCACTGATTTTATGAATCCTGCAATGTTCAAAAGAATCATAAAAGCTTCACACAGGTGACGTAAACTTATTGTGTGAACAATATAAAACCCAAAATTATATTTTGTCAATATATTCAGATTTTACTTCACCAAAAGTCACACCCCCTCACCCTTATAGGACAATAACGTTATTTTAAAGTATCTTTTCTGAATTTTATACAAGTGTAATCAAAATTTTACGCGCAAATTATATAAAAATATTATTATGCAAATATCAAGAATACTACCCTTAAAATAAATATTTCTCCCCTCTTTACCCCTTAATAATTCACAGAAGATAACATTTTCTTTCTTTAAACAGTTAATCTCAATATTAAGAACTATGAAATTGATGTACTCTCTTAAATTAAACTAGTGAAATTGTCACTGGTTGAATCAGTATTTTTAATTTTCACTGGTGAACCAGTTATTTTCCCATTTTGACTGGGTGAACCAGTAAGTGACTTAACTAAAACAGCGTTACTGAATATACCAGTGACGCCAAATGATAGATTCAACCAGTGATATAGCGTTCCACGCGGCGAAGACATGAACCTCCAGTCGAGTCGTCCGGTACGCACGTCCCTCACAGAAATCGCCATATATTTTCCCTATTACCCATCTGGCCCTGATCAGGCTGGCATGATCTGGCCCGGGTAGGGCTAATTTTATGACCCAGAGTCGTGCCATACCTGGTTGCCCGTTTTGCACATTGCGGGTTAGGAATCACCGTACGATAGCCGGATTGTCATATGCACGTGATGTGTCGAGTGAAAGTAAGTAAATCAGTGAAACTTAACCTGAAAATGAAAAATACATTATATAATTTTAATTAAATTGAAATACTATTCAGGCTCTTTACTAAAACTAAAATTTCATTGCATTTTTAGATGCAGCTTGTGCCAAATTCAAGGCCACAGAGGAGGAAGTGCTTTCCCACATAAGCACAATATTTAGCAATGCTAAAGATTGGGACGGCAATCGCAAAAAACGAAAAAATTGAAGTATATTATCATAATTTCTAATTAGTAAATAGTAAAGTTGAATTTATCTTGTGTACTATTAATTACTTATATTAAAAATGTTTCAAAATTTTTAATATAACTCAATCGGGACCTGATAGGGTACCGACTTGGCACTGACCCGGCACACCGGTCGGGCTAACAAGTCCGGCTCAGACTGGGCCGTGCGTTACATCACGGGTCTGATCCGACCTGGCTTCCCGATCTGGGCCCCATTTGGCCAGATCGGGCCCCGGTTGGGGCCACAACAAAATTTCTGCGAGGGTTCATGCTTCTCATGTTAATTTGCTCCTGTGTAATCTAGTAAGATTCTTGTACGCAGTCCTGTAGAGTTTTCACCGCTTATTACGTCGTTAAAGAAGATTTCCATTTGCAAAATTTTCCATAACGCATGATATTTGAAAACTTTCGAAAAGTTTGTTTTTATTGTTTCTCAAATCGAAGAGTCCCTGCATTTTTTAAGAAAAATATCATGAGCAACAATTGAAGTCATTAGGCAGTTTTAACTCTTGTAAAGTTTACAGTACTTGCAATCGGCTCATCCTTCAGTCGTTTCCGGCTCGTCTTCGTGCAACTGCCTACTGGCCGCATTTGTAGTACAATATACCAATTCTCTGATATCAAATGTTGCAGACAGCTGAATAGGAAGATTACATTAGGAGAATGTGTGATGAAAATGTACTGGATTGTTATCATTGGTCAATTTTTTAAAAATAAATTCTCAGGCTTAACAATAATATGCCTAATAACAAAACTAATGTCAGATAATTTTTTATATATTCTTTTTCAATGTTTGAAAATTTTCCTTTTGAAATCTATATACAGAATAGAAGATATTATCCGATCGAACTAAAATTTGGAGGGCTTATCACTGTTGGGAAAATGCCTTTTTTACCTGCTATTTTTATTCGATACTCGAAAAAAGTGGTTTCCGGTCCAATCTGTCAAACAATTTGTCAATGCAATCAACTTATTGCTTGACAATTTTCATTATTCACCTCTGATGTGACTTTTTGTTCCCTAGGGAATGAGAAGTACTATTTTCGGCATGAGTATGAACAAGTCACTTTTAGACACCTTATTTCGTTTCATGAACGATATATTGACACAAATTAATATAAAATACCGAATATTTCTAAAAATTTTTGAATATATTCAATTTCCGGAAATTTTTGGACCTTTATAATATTACCGAAAGTTTAAAAAATGACCAAAATTGTCCAAATGTATCAGTTACAAGAATGAACAGATATTTCAAAAATTTTCAAAATTACCCAAGTTCCAAAATTACTCAAATTTTCTATAATTCCTTGCATTTGAAAAGTTGATTTTTATTTTTCATTTGTCTTTATATCAATAAAGACAAAAATCATGCATCGGGCGCGTGCGTAAACTTTTTTTGGCTCGAAATACATTTTCAGCAGGAGCAGTCGGCTTGGCTGCGGCTCACCTTCAATATCGTCTTCTGCTCGCCTTTAGCTTCGTCTAGGGCTCGCCTACGACTGCACTTTCGATTCGCCTACGTCTAAAAAAGTACTTAAAAAAAAGGAGAAGTTTAGTCCCGCTTCATAGGCATTGAAAAGGGCTAAGATCATGCATGTGTCACGAAAAATTACTTTTTTCTGAGATACTAATATAGATAGTGAACACAATGGAACCTAACGATGTGTTAATGGATTAATTATTAAACCATAAGTGGGACCACGCTCGGCTCGGCTTTGTGGATGGCTAGTTGGATACATCAGCAATTTTGAAAGCAACTTGCACGGGGTGGAGTTAATATAATGTTGCATTTTGGCGACCGTTGGTGCTGACTCAGGTGGCTTTGCCGCTACAGGTTTATATGCGTCTGGTAGTGAAAATCCAGTGCTCGTAAAACATGAGAAAAACGAGTCGTAGTTAGTGGCTCTTTCTATCTGCTTATAGTTGTTCTCTCCAACCTCGACTCGGCGCGACCCCAGAAACGTCGCGACGCTACGCACAGAGGGTCGAATGTTCAAATGGCATAATGGTGCAGTAAGCTACCTACAGTCATGAAAGAAGGGCGCAGTCACGCCAGAAACCGGAAGCAACCCTTCCACTTCAACATACAGGCCCTACGAGGGTCATAAAGACAAAAATCGGTACCCTTATCACAAGACTTAATTTATCGCCATAGCCACCAGCAAGAGACACAACACTCTTCTATACAACATTACAATCCACTTGGACAACTGTGTATTAAAATACCAACCTAATCCTAATTTTGAACTTGAAACAGATAGAAGAAATAATCAGGAATTATGAACATTAAAAATTATTAAACCTACCATTTCTACTTTTACTTTCATAAGGCTTTATCTCTCAGTTTTTTCTGCAAAATATATCACGATTTTACTGCTGAATCTATGTTTTCAAAAATTTAAAATACTGGTTAATGCAACCACAATGAAAAGTTAAATATGCCCTTACTATTGATTCTGGTTAAAAGTATTAGAAATTTCTAGTTGACGATTTTCTCGTTAAAATTACCAGATATTCTGGTAACCATCGACTTTCAACTACGGAATTTCGGAACTCGAAGAAGCATATTGTTGATCGAGTTTTTGATGAATTCTGATTTCGGAAATCTTCGTTAAAACTATTTTCTTAGAGATTTTCTATAATATGCACCTGGATCACTTTGTCAATATAAATATTCTCAAACATTCACTCTTGTGAATGCAAACATTTTTTGAAGAAATCTGACAAATGCTTGCGTAGTTTAGCAGTATGACTGTACCAATGTGTGTAAGCAGAAAACGCGCAGCTTCGTAAGATTAGGAATTTAATTTTGATTCAGGTCATTTTCTTATGAACTCATTTTGAACCAATTATGGTTCAATTTGGTTTCAGAACATTTTGACGCCATTACTTTGTTCAAAATGAAACTTTTTTTTTCTGTGCGGCATATAAAAACACTAAATTCATCGTTCACTATAATTGTTTGTACTTATATAATTGAAAATATATCGAAGGCATCGCGGGGGTTTAAGAACTGAAGATTTAAGACAAAGCCTCACTTGACATATCCAACACATATCTGTAATAACCAGAATAGTATTATTCAGAAAAAATCAACTAGAGTTAATTAATCAGAATTTGCTAGTAGAACTAACCGAAATTTCTTATTGAAATCACCAGAATTTTTTTACTATGACGATTCTAGGAACTTTAACCATAACTTTTTTTAGCGTACTACATTTCAGTTTGGAGATTAACGTGTCATTGAGACGATTCTTTAGAAAACAAGTACTAAATTTTAGATAAAAATTATGAAAATTTAATACAATTATTGAAAACCTTAATACAATTATGTGAATCTTCATACAATCTATTTAAAGCCAACAGCACTTATCAAAAGCCATCTGCGAATTTTACGGCCTCACTGTTGGACCAAGTGTAAACAGAATTTTATTGCATATAAATATCAGCATTTTAAAAAGTACGTTACTTTTAATTGTTTAATCTAACGTTTGATTGTGATCATTTTATATTAATTAAAGACACAAACCTGATTTTTTTCAGAAAGCGACTTTTATTGTTCGTGGGGTGACGATCACAGTAATAAAAAATTAAACAAAAACAATGTTAATCAATCTTTACCATATAATCTTATCAGAATTTCGTTATTTTATAGTAATATAATATAAAACTATGACCAAAACGTGCATTACTTTTTTTTTCAATTGAAGGTATCAGTCAGTGTAAAAGTTTAGATTCATTCATTTTCTTAAAAGGACACTAGAAGCATAATCGTGATTTGATTGCATAACGTCAGAGACTACTGGTTTCAAAGAAATGAAGAATGCTAACGAAATCTGTAACTTTTGTTTAAAAATTTGCTGCCTCTTACTATAATATTATTGAATAATTATGATAAACTTCGCCTTTCTTTTGTTCATGTTTTGTTTTAAAGTGAAAAACAATCTATCTCATCGACAGTGACATTTTTGTTCTTTTTGAGATATAGTAATGAATGACTTTACTTCATTTTGATTAAATATAAAACGTTATTCTAGAAATTTTGAGAGTTTTTACAAAAGAACGAAGACTAAAATATGAACAAATTTGACCCTTTTAAAAATGGTAATAATGAGCATTTGAAAGTTTAGTAAAAATCTATCAAAATTGAAGAAAAGTCATTTCTAATATACATAGATACATTACAAGATGTGAATTATCGGATTAATTAACATTAAATTTACATAAAATACCTTATTATTAACGCAGTATAAGTAAATCAACAGTAAAACAACGAAATATTGTTTTGTCTTTGACATCTTCTTAATTAGAGCCATGATTAAACTCTATGTAAAATTTTCTTAATAATTTCGAGCGTAATTAAATTTTATGCATTAAAGGGATGGATCTTTTATGGAAGGAATGTTTTAAAAATTAAATACTTTTTCATTGAATAGACTAAGCAAACAATTTTTAATGAAAATGCTTAATGAGAATTCAGTTATATTATGAAGTATATTAAATTCTTCTACTGCACGGAAAGAAATTTAGGACAGCTGTTGCGTTTGATGTAGTAGGGCAACACAACCACGATTTTAACTCGACAGCAGCGCCATTTTGCGTGAAGCGGCGGCCCTAAAATGTGGTGCAACTCTGCTCTCTTATGTTTGGGAACACT
>JAABKJ010009632.1:0-11157 GCA_011634705.1 Andricus grossulariae
TGATTAAATAATATAATTCTTTGGATCGACTTAGGTACCAAGTGTACAACAATTGCATATAATTAGCCTACTGTTGGTAATAAACTTTTAGTTTATGACAAAGACAACTAAATCAACTTCTTATTCAATCCCCACAGTCGCATTGTTGGTTTCAATAGAAAGTGCTTCATTGATAATTCGCTTAATATCCTGAGCCGTAGCAGCTCCTATTGAATCTGGCATCGCGGGAGATTCGCTACGAGGAGCAGATCATTTAGCAATCCAACAAAACTAATAGTTCAATAACAACACGCTCAAACACGACTTTCCTTCTTGAAGATTATGTTCAAGTCAGAAATTCACCCCCTGTTTGTGAACATCGCAATATTTAGGTCATTCTACCGCGAACGCGAAATGGTAATCAAGAAGCGTGGTCATTTATTCCAGTAGGGTACATCTAAAACTTGAAAAAAAGGAGGATCTCACGCGACGCGTCCAGTCTTTATGGCAGCCATCTTGAATCATTCACCACTTCAGTGTTATTTCCACAAAAATACACTTAAAAATCCCACCAAAAAATAATTAATTGAGGTTTTTCAAAGGCGGTTGAAAAGATTGTTTTCATCTTGGTTTCAAAATGATCGTGAGGCAACATAGTGATGAGAACAAAAAAAACCCGGAGGTACAAGACATTTTGAATTGAGTTTCATCGACGCTATTAATCAGTAAAAGCTTAGCACCTCCAAGAGCACCGATAATCAGAAGGACTAGCTTAACAGAATATTCTGGATATAACCATCGCATATCCCTTATGAGATCTTTACACCTGTCTTTCTTTTCATTCTCCTTAGCTGTGACGTTCTTGTTGGCTGGTACCGAAAATTCGCTGACGAACGTGGTTTGTTCCTCGAAGTCATGGAGAACTATGTCAGGCCTCGATTCCGCGACAGAAACAAATATCGAAAATATGTAGTTCCAAGTATATTCAGCACTTATCACTTTGGAGAATTGACTCTATTTTCCAAGGCGCGTTTTGCCGAGCGATATCAGGGCTAATGCCTGAAGGTAGGTTTAGTTGCTCTGAATTTCTATCATAGATCTTGACATTATGCATGTAAATTCCGTGAGTGACCTTAAGCTTCCTATATTCAGGTTTGACGCAGAAGTAACCTTGGGAATCGCGAAGTGCGACAGACAGTGGCAAAAGTGTGAGGTAAAAGAGGACAGGTCTCATGATATCCTGATACATGCCTCTTCGGCATGTGACGCCGTTAGTTGACACACGGTGTTTTTCAGATAAGAAAGTAAATCTGGTTTTCCAAAGGGGCATCAATCTCTCTATGCTTCTCACTTTGTGTGGATGAACCTTCAAGCTTTCCAAAAGACGGATGATAAGTCTATGAGAGGTTGAATCGAAAGCTTTTCGGTAGTCAATTCAGGCTATCGACAGGGCGCGCTGATGGGCTGCTGCGCCTTTGCAGACGCACCTGTCAATTAGCAGGTTCTCTCAGCAGCCTGCTACACCTTTTTTCGAGCCACATTGTTCGTACATCTCTCTTCACACAGCCTCAATTCTTCGAACAATCCTGTCGTTTAGGATATCTGTAAAGATCTTATACAGCGTGTTCAAACAAGTTGTTGCCCTGTAGTTCTCTGCTTTGGACACGTCGCCGTTTTTCGGTAGGAGTATAGTGCGTTCTAACACCAGCGACTTCGGAATGGATGTTTCCGAATTTAAATATGAGGTTAAAATGCAAGCCAGATGCTGGTGGGTTGAAGGAAACTTTTGAAACCAGAAGTTCTCGATACAATCGGCTCCCGTAGCGGAATAATTCTTCATGCATATTGATACATTTTTCACCTCTTCGCATCTTCACTTAGTATATGCTAGACATCGTAGACTCCTCTACGAAATGCCTCGACCTCCTCTGGTTTGAGTTGGTGGTAAACAGTAACTAAAGCGCCTGGAAAGAGTCGAGATAGGTCAGAGAAAAACTGTCGATTTTCTCGGACCTACCTTTCCCACCGCCCTAGACTTCAGCAGCTTTTGCTGTTCAAGTGTGTGATGCCGGATCCGTATTCCGAGCGCGTAATGTCAAACCCTGGCAGTGAACTTTCTGCCAGATGTCATGTAGTCAGTCACACACTGAATGCGGGACGCATACTGTCTTGCCCAGCCTATCTTTGTGGTGAGTTGACGCATGCGCCTTTTGGTCTTATGATCAGACGTTGGTCTTTTTTACCGTTTGTATCCGCCAAAGTTCTCACTGCATCATACATGCCATAATTAATGGTCCAGAGGTAAGACTCTTCGGCAAATTCTCCACGAAGTGCGTCATTTACTTAAGCCAGATCTTCGAGCTTGAGAGAAACCTGTATGTTAATGTTTCTCCTGGTCCTAGAGCATCGCGCTTCCTCTACTGGGTGCCTACTCGCAGTTGGTCTCAGTGTCGCTTTTCTTTATCTACTGCCAACCTGTTCTCGCTGCAGTAGAGTTGACGCTCCGCATATATAACCCCTTTTCAGGAGATCATCAGCACGGTTATACAGCAATTGTTTCGAAAAGTGCGACAGCTCTGGGTGTTTCTCGCAGCACAGAACATGCTACTGACCCATGTAACCTCTTCGCTCAAGGGCCATACTGGTATTATAAAACTATAGCAGGTCGTTTCTTAGTTGCTTCGTCCACTCGAAACTATTGAGACGTTGCTGGTCCATCGTATATTCTCCACCTTGATTAGCTCCTCCAACTCTAGGGTAGTCGGAATTGCTGTCTGACCCTTTTTCGGGAGCCATGCGTGTTCAATTGTTTTAAGCGCATTTACAACTGGGGTTGGTGTGTAATTTTGCAGGTTTCACCTACAAATTACTTTTGTATTGTTACTAGTTTATATATTTGTAAGCAACTTCTCTTCTCTTGGAGGAGATATTCGCGTAGGATCGAGGTTTAACCGAGGGTCAACTTATTTTATTCTTTGTTTCTTATTGGTTTTTATTATTTATACTTATTCACACTCTCATGGGCTCATCATAATGGGAAAGAGAAAGACTCACTCTTGCTAATTTTTTGGGGGTTTTTCTTTGTTCTTGTCGTTTACCGTGGTTTGAGGTCGAAAGAGAGATGGAGGAAGCAGTGGTTTCACCTGAAACACAATTCACCATCAATGATCATTGGTATGGTCGACGAGGAAGCATAGCGGGTTGAAGTAGCACAGGTACAGTTCCAACCGAAGGTTGCTCACCGTAGGTGGAATGTGGATGAGATTCTCGTATTCCAAATCTTGTACCTGGGGCGATTCGAATCTCAGTGTCCTGGATTCGTCGCAGTACTGCTAACCCCATCTCTTGGGCATAAAAGTCTAGAGAATTTCCCTCCATCCGCCATGTTACTGCGACAGCGCAGAAGATATGTCTAGATCACCTGCGCAAGAGAGGAGGAATTTAGCGGTCTGCGTGCCAACGAAAGGAGCGAGCTCAGTGTCTTTAGTCGATGGAGCCTCGTGCCGAGTAGTTGTTTGGCAGCTCCGCTGCGAAAATTTTATTTTGTACCTTTGTTGCCACAGGGTGGTTAAATCGTGGAAATTTGTGTTCTTCCTGCTATACTTCTATGCTTAGCTGATGTGAAATAATCCTAAGGTGAGTGGCTTGTCCGGTTAATATATTTTTTTTTGTATATCATGGTAATTGTAGTCAAGATATTTGTCTTTGATGGCGTCAGTGAACGCTACAAACGTGTTTTTCTTTTAGTTTCGACGCTCCTGTAATTCCCTGGTTTGGACAAGCCGGCTTTCTTCGGTAGGAAGGGCGTCCTGACACCAGCCACTGCGGAATGGGCGTCTCTAAGTTTAAATATGACGTGAAGATGCGGGCCAGATGTTGGTGTGTAGAAGTAAGCTTCTTCCACCAGAAGTTCTTAATAACATCTAGTCCTACAGTGGAGATGTTCTTCGTGACCCTAAGTGCTTTCCTTACCTCTTCGGCAGTGACGTAGGCACAATCCTCCTCGGATGTCATGTGGTTGTCGCAAAGCTCCATGAAGCGGATGATATTCTTAGTGTTTCTCTTCAATTTCTGTGTTGGGATCTTGTAAGCCTCTCACCATAAAGATGTTATATAGTCAATGACACACTGAACACGAGGCGCATTCTGTCTTGCCCATTCAATCTTCTAGTTCAGTTGATACAAGCGTCTTTTGGTCTTCTGGTCCATCGTCGGTTTTAGCCTTTGGTTTGTATCACCCAAAGTTCTCTCCACACCATAAACTGAACAATTGATGGTCTAGAGGTCGGACTCCTCCGAGATGTTCTTACAAAGGGAGGGATCCATTTCAGCCAGATCTTGGGGCTCAGCAGGAACCTAAATGTTAATGTTCCTCCGTGTCCTGAAATCGCTATCATCTCTTAGGGGGTGCCTGCTTCCCGCTGTTGGTCTTAATGTCGTAATGTTGCAGTTTTCAACTGAACATTCTGTAAACGGCTTCTTTCCTCTTCGTTGACACCATTATTGAAAAAGGCTTGACAAGAGGGAAAATAGACCATAAAGAATTAAGAAATAAGGGTTAGGGATTCGCGTTTCTGGAATTAAGTTAAAGTTTTCAGGTAAAGAACGATCGGAACTCCAAGGCCAAGTCACGGTTGATTCGAGGTTAAGTTAATTTAACTTTTTTATTTCTATTTATGATTTATCTGAGAAACGATGCTCGTCCGAAACACTGCGGGGACACGGAAGGAGAGAGATGACAGTCTCCAAATCTACCGACAACCACGTAAGTATTCAACCTATATGTAGTCACAGTCATGAGTGCAGTGGCTTTCAGCACAAAGAGACGTATGCGTTAACGTGAGGGGAGCGGTCGGTTCACCTCGTGTGCGCCGGAAAGCGGCACAAGCAGTCCGCTTGTATTACTACGCCAAGGGAGAGGGGAGCGTCGGAGTACGTCGTCCCACGATCGTGATCAGCATTGGAGGTCGACCTCACCATCGAGCGTCAGAATCTTCTGGTAAGCGGTTCTTTGAAGTAAATAAGCTGTTGAGTCAAAGTTTAAGATATTTGGCATGATCGGATTATTACGTCGACGGACGCCAGCTTCAGTCCATTAGAATCAAGTGTTAGAATCACCGCCATTGGAGCGACAGTTTTCTTATGATTCGGTACTTAGAGCGGCAGCTCAACTTTGTTATTATTGTACTCGAATTTCAATGACATTTTCTATGATTTCCGCGATATATAATAGTGTAAATTTCAACTCCTCGCATTGTGAACTTTGACAGGTTTTACCGCTATTATGAAAGGCACAAAAGGGAGACGCGAATAGAGAGAGAAGGTATAAACTATAGAAAGTATACTTGTAAGAGACAAAGGGATATCCATGCGGTCGTTTGGTCGGTCGGTCGATCGTTATTTTCGATTCACTTCCGTCCCAAAAGTAGATTCACTTGAATAATCGCTTCAACGAAGTGCAAAACGGGTTTAAGTTTCCAGTTTAAAGGTTTTCCTGTTAACAGACAGAAAATGAGCGGTAGATTTAATTGCGATTGTCTGATAGGTCTCAGCACCGAGCGGATTACAGGAATATTAAATGCACATCACGTAAATAACATGGGGTCTTGAGAAGAAACAGTTGACAGGACCGTTAGATTAAGGGCAATAGGGTCATCCACAAAAAGTTTGTTTGCCTTACAGTTAATTTGTTTATAAACTTTGACTCCCAAAGAATTTAAATGTGACGTTAAAACTTAATTTTGTTTATTTAACAATTTATAATAATTTATTAAAAAGTGACAAAATATCAACCGGAAATTTCGACTTTTCAAACGAAACATGTGGCACCTGATTGTCTTGAAACACATGGTGTGACGGTTTATTTTTATGGAGTACCAATATGCCTGGTTACGATAAAACCAGTTCGCAAAATTTGCCCCAAAGTGACTACACTTATGATGAGTTATTTTTTTTCGAAGTGCTCCAATTGCACATTTGCTGAAACTCGAGGAGTAAAAGCGAAAAAATAAATAAAATATGATGAATGACGTTAACCCTTTCGAACATTTATTTTTATTTACTGAATTTATTAATTTAGAATGATAATTGCTTTAGGCGAATCATAACATATATGCATTCTATGTAAAAGTGCATCCAGCAAACCTAACCTCACTTTTTATAGATGCTTTTATACAATTGCTATAAAATTTATAATTATAAGATTTATAGTTACTTTTATGAATACTTTACTTTATGATACTTATTTCGTAAATAAGCGATTTGGTCTTGCATGTAACACTTACATCAATTCTTTCATCAATAATTTCAACCGAACACCGTCCTTTGGAACCCAGTGGTTTTTCTATTATGCGAATGCGTCGACACGAGGCGTCTCAGCTATTAGTGCAGTATCTGAGGAGGCAAGGTTCAGATTTACCCCCCCCCCCCTAAAATACGGTATTGGCCCAAGAGTAAACTCCTCTTGTTTATCAACAGTTATGGAACAGTAGGCAACACGGTGGATCATAACGGTTTAAGAATCCAGTCAAGAACCCAGGGCTTGGGAGCAACGACATCCCAATATCAACAAACGTATATACCCCCCTCCACTCCCGGCCCTCAAGCCTTCTCCGAGCGAATAGCCCCCGTCCTTGATTACCCGGCCCTAAAAAATTTAAACAGTTAAGACGGTTCATCGGCATGACGAGTTGGTATCGCCGATTTATTCAAGACTTCGCGTCTATCACCGAACCCCTTACTCGCTTGCACCAGGCTTGCCAGAGGTAGGCTAGCTCGATGGTCGTTAGAGTATAGTTTGGAAGTAGTTCACCATGATGGGGCGCTGCATAATGTTCCCGACGCCCTGTCCTGCATGTTCAAAAACAAAGAAGCCTGGAAGCTAGTTGTCTCCTCAGAGAAACGCTCGCAGGTTCTTCAGGAGGTTCACGACAAACCTCAAGCCGACCACCTCAGAATTGAAAAATCATATCCGAGAGCGGCCTTAACCTATTATTGGGTCGGTATATTCCGAGATACCGTCAACTACGGGCGTGTGATACCTGCCAAAAGATGCAAGCAGAGCAGTAGGCTCCTCCTGGGCTAATGGGATAGAGAGTGTTATACCAACCATGGTCAGTAGTTTCTGCAGATTTCATGGGCCCTTATACTCGTAGTAAGGCCGGAAATTCATACATCGTGGTCTTTCACGATTATTTCTTCAAATGGATGGAATGTAAAGCACTACGAGCAGCAAACGCGAAAAATGTTAGCGGGGCCCTAGACGACCTGGCTATCTCGCGTTGGGAAAATCCTGAGCTTATCCTTGCAGATAATGGGACTGAATTCGCGAATAAAATTATGAGAGAAGTCACTAGGTTTTACAGAATTCACCACTCAACTAGCCCCTGCTGCCACCCGCTAAAGCTAATCGTATACCTACACGAGTTCAGGTTTGCATACAATACTGCCATTAATAGTACGACCCGAGTCAGTCCAGTATTCCTAAATTTTGGGCGAGAACCCGTACAATTTTGACTGGGAAGTTGGGGGGGGGGGTGGATTGTAACAGATAGGAACGATAGAAGAGGCTTCGTCTACGCTAGTTTTCTGGCTCGTGGAACCCTCCCCTGTCTGTGCCAGGCACCCGAGCTACCACTGATCGTATCAGGGGTGATGCCCGATGAGATCCGGAACTGTCTGAAACGGGGCGAAAATGTGGGAGTGCAACCTGAGGGGAGGCCTGGTTCGATTTCCTAGATGGTGTCTGTGGTCTGTGGCGGATTTGTAGTTTACCGTTTTCGAAGCACTTCTCCCATAACCTTTCTTCTACCCGTGACCTCGATGTCGGGTTCACTGCGTCGATTCGCAATAGCTTTACCCGTGGTTGGAGGCGACATCCTGTGTGTCACGGGCTGGTGGATTCTGGTGTACCATAGGCGATTCTTGAGGATGTCGGTTCAGTGTGATTGAGCAGGTAAGCTGCAAGCTGTTCGAAGGATTCTTTGCCAGCCACGGTGGGGCCGTCTGGAGGGTCCAGTTTTACTACGGAGGATGAACTCACAGGTTTGAGGTAATCAGGTTCATAAAGACTTGCCTCGACGCTCTTTGATGGGGTGGGGTCGAGATACTGACGCCTGCATTTGTTGAGTCTCTTACTTCCGCTGCGCACGAGTTCCTGTGGGCGGGAGGAGGGGGATAGCAAGTGTACCTCTCAGGTCGTTGAGTGTTCGGAGAGATTCCTCGAGCCGACGCTTGTAGGTGCGCTGACGTCTAGAGGTCGGCCTATTTTCCCTCCTTTTCGGAAGGTCTCCCTCCTCCATGGGAACCCCTTTCGATGGATGAAATACCTAAAATGCAACAGATAGAAAAAATGCGAAAGGGCCACAGCAAGTCCCCAAGTCGGATGAAGAAAATCTTGGAGCGACAGGCAGGCCTGTTATGTATAGGGGAGTTCCCCTTGATATGGTAGGTTGCAGTATTCCTGCTGCGACATGTTCGATGACTTAAGAATTAATGGGATGTGGACGGGGTGTAGAGTTACAGAAAAAATGAAAACAGAGTTGATTTCATTTAATTGACTGCGGAAAATCGAATGACGAGGCGAAAGTCGGCGCAGGCAGTGGCTCGTAGCGATCAGTACCGTGTTGAGTACGCACGCCGAATATCCGTCGAACGACTGTCTGCTTTCGTTGCAGAACCCAACTTTATTTATTTCTACACGCGACGCGCCAGTCGGGTAGAACATGGTGGTGAGCGACCAGCGATTGGACGCTGCGTTGGTGCGAGCGAGCCCGTCAGGTCGGGTGCCGCGGTAGCGGGAGTTACGATAGAGGGGTTAGCTGCCGACCGACTGCCAGCCGAGTCTGCCAACCCGAGCCAGGTAGTGGGGTCATGTTCTGATTGGCCGAATTCATGTCTCGAGTGAAATTTGGTATCGCGGATCTCTGCCTTCGCCGCGTCATCCTCGTTCTCGATCCGTTGTGGATCGAAGAGGGCAGAGAGTGGAAAAATCTTTGTTATAATTCATCTTGTGATTGCCGCACTTGGCGGGCGACATCCTTATCTTTCGTTTGAAAGCGCATTCCTTGAAAAGTCAACAATGTCATTTTTCGTCAATGCAGCGCCATCTGGCGCAAATCAAAAAAACTTTTGAAATAAAACTTACGAATTTTTTGATGAGGAGTATAAATCTGTAATAAAAAATATAGGTTCCCATTTGAAATTTTAAAATTACCCCCACCCCTCCTGTCCCCAGGGGGCGGGTTGGGGGGTAAATTTTTGCTGGTCGTTTTTCCACCTCGAAAATAAGAAGTTTTTATTAGGGACATTTTTGTCATCAGTTGCGTATTTCTTGAGATATTTCGATGTCTCAAGATGAAAACAATCACCCGTACGGTATATCGGGTCCCGACAGTGGCAGCTGTTCACAACATTCAACAAGGACTAAACTCATATACCTAAGAGAGACGGGATTTGTCGTTTTCGCCTTCGAAACTATTAACCTATTAACTTTTAACCTCTATAAAAGCGGATACTGCTGATACTAAGAAGGAAGTTAAGTCTGTTAAAAAAACAATCTCTACATTGGAAGCTGATTTAGATTCGCTTGTGAAAGAGTCACAGTTGCTGAAAGCTAAATGTGACAGGCTGAAAAAGAGCAATTCGGCTCTAAGTGCGGAGGTATCCACCTTGAGGAGCGAAATGTCCTCTCTCAAAAGAAGTGTTCGTGCCAATAACCTCATTGTGCATAAACTTCCTGACAATCCAAAAAAACAATGAAGACCTGCCAAGCTGTTTTGTTCGCACTTTCTCAGAGGTGGATATATCTATCTCGGCTAAGCACATTACGGATGCCTTTCGGTTGGAAAAGGGACAGGGTCATCGCCCTGTTTTGGTTAAATTGTGCTCTCGAACAATAATAAACATCTCTCGGATACAAAAATTGATGAACTCCAAGGGAAATCAAATCTAGAAAAAACTTGTTTCATTGACAGTGTTCCTGATCCCCTGGAAAATCAAATAAACAAGCGGCATGCAAGGGGTAAGCCCTGGCTTTCATATAATCTTCTAGAATGCACGTGGTTTAATTAATTTTTCGGAGCTTGCCTCTTCGATCATCGATAATGATATAATATGTCTCGCTGAGACCTGGTCCAAGTTATCGGCATTAGCTTCTCCGGCCTGTCTTCAGAATTATACCTATGTAGTAAGTATAGCTTCTAGAGATGGTAATAGTGGAATACCTAGTGGAGGTTAAGCTATATACATTAATCGCTCGGATTTCGGCTATGAAAATGTAGTCATTACCTCTAATTGGATTTTTGATAAGTGTTGGCACCAAGAATTATGGTTAACCGTTTATCATTGGAAAAAGAGATCAACCCCAGAGGTGAGGAATTATTAAATTGTTTGGAGGGGTACCTATAAATACCTGAGCGTGCCGCAAAGCCACATTCCGGACGTAACGTCAGTGAAGGAGTCTCTCCGAAGCAGATACAAGCATCTTCTTCAACAGATTTAGTCTTCAAAACTGTCGGCGTTGAACAAGGTATCAGCGAATAACATGCTTGCCGTCCCGATTCTACGCTAGTCGTTTGGGGTAGTTCAATGGATGAAGAACGAGATTACAGCCCTTGATATCGCCACACGTAAGATCATGCATATGCATAAGAACTTGCATATCAATTCGTCCGTTCCACGATTATATATCTCACGCCGTCAAGGCGCACGCGGACTTCAGAATCTCCAATGTCTACATAACCGAATTGTTCTAAGTACAGTTTACATCGCTGCCAATGACTGAGGTCCTCTTCTAAAAATGGCTAGGAAACACGAGATGATTGGCAAAGGAGCATTCCTTTACAAAGCCGCGGAGCAGGCAGCTGAGACCCTTGGCCTGCATTTTTACATCAGAAGTGAGGAAAATGCATTACTCCATCTAGATGCTTCACTTCTAAAGGCCGAAGTGAAGGAAGCAGAGGTTGAAAAATACAGCCAACAGCTACTCGACAAGAAAATGCACGGAAACTTTCAGAGAAATGTAGAAAAATAGTCTTTGTCGAAGGATCAATCTCTTGCTTTCTTCAGATCATCAGGACTTAATTCAGGTACAGAGGGTTTAATTTTCGCATGCCAGGACGGTGTCATTTCCACCTTAGTATACCGTGACCGCATTTTATGTCAAGAAGTTCCCAGCGA
>JAABKJ010009633.1:0-11157 GCA_011634705.1 Andricus grossulariae
AAGAAAAGGAGGAAAGGTATCAAGACCTTAAAAGGGAGCTGCAACGACTGTATCCAAAATATTCGGTACGAGTAATTATCCTTGTGATAGGTGCTCTCGGAGGTGCGAAACCTTCGAACACCCTATTGTTCGTAACCTCAAAGCCATACCCGCGTGCCAAAAATATGCCACGCCGCTTGCGAGATGGATGCAGAAAGCTGTCATCCTTGGATCGCTTCGTGTCCTCCAAACACGCGAGAGTTTCGCCGGCCTGTCGTTGTGATTTCGTCATGTCCTGTGACCACCCATCTCACGGCTGTGAGACGTGGCCATGATTGGGATTTACCGCGGTCCTACTTGGAGCCGATGTCATATTTTAGATGACAGTTGCTCCCAGTGGGACCCTGCGGTGGTTGTTAACCTTTATTTTTTTAATTATACATATATATACAATATTTATAAATTATATATATGTATGTATATATATATGCAATATTTATAAATTATCGCATTATAAAAGTTTCAATTTTGAAATTTCTCAATTTTTAACTTATTTAAATAACAAATCATCAATTTGTAAGTAGGAATTTTTGAAAGTTTCAAAAAGTTTCACTATGAAAACGTAAATTAAATTGGTATTATTTGCAATTAACTAATAAAATTCTATTGCTATTTTGTATATTGGTTGTCATTGATCCATAACTTACATTCACTGTAGAAAGAATAACACCGATTATTCCGATTTTTCGACCACCTCTTTCAATAATAGTACTGTTTTGGTAAAGACCCTGATAAAAAATTGAATTAAATAATACCTTAAATGTCGTATAATTAAGTTATGAATGTAATTTACTAAGAAGTGACTGGAAGATTGAAAAATAAATGTAACTTTGAATGAAAATAGCTTAAAGTTATTTTCTCCTTTGGTACCTTAATTGTTGGTTCGTTGGTATCATTTATATTTGATACTACCACAGGGGCCTTTACTTTTTGCAAAAACGGAACAAGACCTGCGATTCCATCATCAAATTCGTGATTACCAATTGTCTAAAACCAAAATTCTATTTTTCATTTACAAATTTTACAAAAACTATTTCTATTTAATGGTTAAATTTCGACGCAATGCTTTTCAATATTACAGTCCAAACTCCGAGCATTGCCGCTTTCGGGGCTGTAGAGGAGTATAATTCCAAGAAGCCATAAGCACACACTCTAAGCACGGTCACGCTCGAATGCGTGGAGAAGAATGCAGTTGACAAACTCCGAGCATTGCCGTGCGTCGGTGAGATTAAGAATCTACCTCGAAAGTCGTTTTATGTACCTAGTGTACATTGCAGGTGTACGAAAGTGATTCATATTGGACTATTTCGTTATAAACCCGAGCTTAAGTATGTGAAACATAAAAATCGAACATTAGCTATGGTATGTTCGATTCTTAGAAAAATGTAAACAAAAGCGTCAAAATGACAAATATTTCACCTCACTTTCAACGTAACCAGTGAAATCTCGTGCAGTACATTGATAATTAATTACGGTGTCGTATTGCTTGTTTTTGTTTTTGAACAAAGAGAAACTCAAATATCTAATTGTCAATTATAACCTCAATTTGATGTCACTCGTGTAATCTTATTAATTAAAACGATACATGTAAAACGTAAACAAAAAAAAAATGAAAAATTTTTTTTACGGCAGTGAGAACAGATAGTCGTTCATTTGAAAAATGGAAATTCATTCTTTCCGACGTTTTATACTGTGCAGTAATACTGCGAGCAGTTTTCTCATAGAAACGCATATTAAATTATCTGAAATCACACATCTAATATCTTTTGAACGCGATTTTATAATTTTTCATGGTTTTCTTCAGGTTTTAGAGTTCGCATTTTATGTTGAACATTCATCCAGAACATTTTATCCAATGTATAGAATTCCTGAAAATAGAACAAGAATTGACTTGAATGTTGGACGTTAAACGGGATTTTGAATTTGATTTTAATCTAACGAAACGTAAAATAAACAATGATTAGTTAGCCTTATAGTATATAAATTTGATTTCATATCATAGCCAATTTTGTTAAAGTAGATTAAAAATAATTTTGAATAACGAACAGTTTTCGTTATATTTGATTTCTAATATGTATAATAAACTGAACAATTTATTTGGCTGAACAAATTCAAGATTTTGCCAGAGAAAAACCTTTAGATTCGGCCGTTTCGTTCCCGGCAATCCTCGGAGCGTTGGCTATGAAATTAATCAGTCCTCGCGAGCGACGCTAAAGTGGGGGTAGCCCTCGTGCGAGAAATCGGGGAAGCGACAATGCTCGGGGCGGCAATGCTTGGGCGGCAATGCTTGGAGCTTGGACTATATCTTAATAATAGGTAGTTAGTTTGTAAAGATCATTATTGAAATTTTTGAATTATTATAAATACAATTTTACCATAGCATCAAGAGATAATTCATTCATAAATTCAGCAGTAACATTCCATTTGAAAAGGAAGTACCAAAATGAACCCTGAAATTGGTCTCCAGCATTCAAAAAAATAGCATTAGGCCGATCTTTCAGCAATTGTCTACTGGCTGTGGATACCCTCGCTATGCCTCCAATACAATCCTGTTTCTTGCTCTGATCACAAGTACCGGAAGTGGGTCCGGTTTGCAAAAACCTGAATCAACAACAAATAGTTAAATGCAGAAGGAACCAATTTAAACCTTAAATTTCTCATCAACTAAAATTAAGTATCCCGCATTATTATATTAGGATTCCTGACCTGGTTATTTAATGAAAAAAATGTAATTTTTTTTTGCTCTATTGATTCAGTAGAACAAAAAACTTGTACATCTTATTCATTGTGTATTAATTATCATTCCATTTTGACTGATGTATTAAATCAAACTATTTCGTTTTCAAATGAAATTTTTCGGACAAACTTCCAAAAACGCAACATCAAAATTTTGACTGACCACTGCTCCTGGAGTTTCCTTTGAAATTCTGAAAAAAAGTGTGAAGTGATTTTTTGGCCAAATCCATAGAAAACTTTGTATCGCCATATTATACTTACTCGATCCCTACCTTACCGACATTTTTCGCAA
This sequence comes from Andricus grossulariae, assembly GCA_011634705.1. Taxonomy (NCBI): domain Eukaryota; kingdom Metazoa; phylum Arthropoda; class Insecta; order Hymenoptera; family Cynipidae; genus Andricus; species Andricus grossulariae. The sequence continues at coordinate 3,068 of JAABKJ010009633.1, forward strand.
TCACACGTCCACACTAAATGGCATAAAGAGTTGAAAATTTTAGAAATGAAATTAAAAGCACTATAAGACGTTTGTGTGGTCCTACATTTTTGAAATTATAGAAAAGTTTTATTTTTGAATTTTTCTGTAATTATAAAAATTTAGGACCAGAGGAACGCTCATTATTACCTATTAGTTAATTTCCTAAATTTTCACCTCGATACCTCATTTCGTGAGATTTCAGTTGCGAAAAAAGTTGTTTTTTTAAGTTTAAAATATAGTAATGACAAATTTTTCAATGATTTGGTTATTGAATAGTTTTAAATTTTTTCTATAGGACTCAAAAGGAAACCCTAGGATTAGTAGCAAGTCAAAATGTTGAGGTGGGGTTTTTGGAAGTTCAGCCAAATTTTTATCTCAATATATTCAGATATATATAACAATAATATTTATTAAAACCAGCTATATTCTAAATATTATTTTATGACAGTTTAATCAGTATATAAAAATAATCTACTTACCTGGCATGAAAATCGTTAATATGTATCACAGAAAGTTCGAATAAATCTGTTCGCCCAGGGAACACAAAACCTCTTGCGGTGAATCCTTCACATTTTTCGAAGACAAAAGATGCCAAAAATAATATCACCAATTGACTGAACATATTTCTATAAAAAAATACTTTAAAAATCTTAAATATTTCTTAATTCACGATCCAATATGTTGGACAATATTGTAGGGTTCAATTGAACCAGCTGGTAAATTAGTTTCTTGTTTCAAATAAATTTCTTCCATATTTTTCAATTACAGTGGCCATCACAAGAATATTTACGTATATAATGATTATTTAGGTTATTTTATAGTAGGTCTAGGTACCTTTCAATCACATATTTATAAATTAGTTTAAGTTTTTCAAAGTAAACTATGTAGTGAAGTATTAATTCTCATCACTGAGTGGTGAGTGTAGTATATACAGCCTCACTCACGGCGAAAGTTCCGACTACACTGGTTAATTTAAAGAACAAGTTTCTCGACATTTGCTCACGCTTATTATCATATTACGAGTGTATAAGTGTTCTTATATACGTGACGTGATAAGAATGCCCAAAAATTGGTATTATAAGTATGTTTCCGCTTTTTTATCAGTGACAGTTTGAATTATCTCCAGGCAAAGATCTTTGCTCCAGGTCTCACAGTCACCATTGCAGAGAAATAGAAGATTTGCTCGTGCAGTAAAAAAATATTTAAGAAGAACAATCACATACAATAAGGCTATTAAAACTTTAATTTCAATTAATATATCAAATCGAAATTAAACTCGCTGCGAATTCAATCTTAAGTGTTTCCACTTACCATTTATAATTGCATGATGCTTATTTGTTGAGCACTTTGCTTTCTCATTATAATTAATTGGAAAATATATTTAGTATATCAAAGAAACATGAATGATTTTTCATTAATATTCAAAATTAATAATGATAATATTAAATAGCTGTGAATTCGATCTCGGGTGTTACCTTTTGATTGTATTTATAATTTTATAGTGGTAATTTTATGACCAATTTGCTTCCTTATTATGATTAAATAGCAAAAGTATTTGCACCTGTTGAACCTGTTGCACCAAAAACTTAAAAAAAAAATGTATATAAAGTGTGCGTATTCATGGAATTCAAGGAATTCATGCAATTCAAGAAATTAATTGAATTCTCGAAATTCGTAGGAGTCAAGGAATTCATGTAATTCAAGAAATTCACGGAATTCAAGGATTTCAAGGAAATCAATGATTTCACGGAATTCAAGGATTTCACGGAATTCAAGGCATTCACGGAATTCATGAAATTCAAGGAATTCGTGGAATTCAATAAATTCGAGGAATCCATGGAATCCATGGAATTTAAGGAATTCACGGAATAGACGGAATTCATGGAATTCAAGCATTTGATGGAATTCCAGGAATTCAGGGAATTAATAAAATTTGAGGTATTCAAGGAAATCGTGGAATTCATTAAATTTGAGGTAGTCAAGGAATTCATAGAATTCAAGGAATTCACAGAATTCAAGGAATTCACGGAATTCAAGGATATCACGGAATTCATGGAATTCATGAAATTCATGGAATTCACGGAATTCGTTGAATTCAATGAATTCGTGAAATTCAAGGAATTCATGGAAATAAAGGAATTTATGCAAGTCACGCAATTCACGGGATTCATGGAATTTACGAAATTCATGGAATGCAAGGAATTCATGGAATTTATTGAATTCGAGGAATTGATGGAAATAATTGAATTCGAAGCATTCATGGAATTTACAAAATTCATGGAATACACGGAATTCAAGGAATTCACGAAATTCACGAAATTCAAGGAATTCACGGAATTCAAGGATATCACGGAATTCATGGAATTCATGGAATTTATGAAATTCATGGAATTCATGGACTCCACGGAATTCGTTGAATTCAAGGAATTCGTGAAATTTAAGGAATTCATGGAATTAATGTAATTCGATGAATTCATGGAATGTGAATTTTGAGAATTCTATACATTCAGTGAATTCTGAGAATTCCATAAACTCCGTGAATTGCGTAAATTCCATTAAATCCCGTGAATTCCTTGAATTCCATAAATTCCGTGAATTTATTAAATTCCATAAATTCCGTGAATTCCATAAATGCAATTGATTCCGTGATTTCAGCGAATTCCATGATTTCCGTGAATTTGATATATTCAGTGAATTCCGTGAATTCCGCGAATTCCCTGAATTTCATAAATTCAGTGAATTCCGTCAACTCAGTAATGCTGTGAATTCCGTAAATTGAATGACTTCCATGGATAACGTAAATTCCTTGAATTGAATTAATTCCTTGAATTCCACGAATTCCATGAATTTCACGAATTTCGTTAATTCCATGAATTCCGCGAATTCCATCAATTTCGTGAAATCCGTAAATACAGTGAATTCCGCGATTTCAGTTAATTCCGTGAATTTCGTGAATTTCATAAATTCAGTGAATTCCTCGAATTCTTTGAATTCTATGAATTCCATGAATTCCGTAAATTTCATGAAATCCGTGAATTCTTAGAATTCCATGAATTCCGTAAATTTCATGAAATCCGTGAATTCTGTGAATTCCATGAATTCCGCGAATTCCGTGAATTACATTAATTTCATGGATTTCTTGTGCACAATTTTCGATTTATAAACGCTACAATACATGTAGTGGAATGCTAGATGGTGACTTCACGATCTACAACACTTACAATACATGTATTGCAATTTCGTCATTCCATTACTATGTTTGCAATTTTACCTTACGCTTGTATTGTAGAAGTGTTGGAAAATTCCAAACATGTTTAACCGTGTATGTTAAAATTGAAAGTTTTAAGGTTTCAATTGATACTTGTGGAATTACGTAGTAAATGATCTAAGATGGTACATACAATGTCATATGTCTGAAACATGTTTGTGACTTCAGTGACGTGGAAGAAACCGACGAATAAAATACAAATAATTCAGGAGGACGAATGAGATAGTGGCTAATACAATACATACTGAAACATTTTTTTAAATATTCATTAGTTACACTCTTATAGAAGTTCTTCATAATTGGGTTTCCACTATTTCAAATAAATGAGGACCTTCATTGGTATTCTCTGTTTCACCATTCTGGCTTTCCCTAATCCTATTGGTAAATATAATAATATCTGTAATTTTAAGTGCATTTGGAATTGTAGTATACGTAGTTCCTATTCAAAATCTTTCAAATTGGAATAACACTTTTTCTCCCCATACAGTTAGGCCAAGTCGGATTTCTGCGCTCAAATTAAGCTGGAAGGAACAACTTTTAATCTATTTTAACCTTTTTCTAGTAAAATTATGACTTAAGTTTATGAAAACTTTATAAAAGCAAATTTTAGAAAGAAGGATTCATTTTTTTTAAATAATATAAAATTAATTTGAAACAATTTCAACTTTAATTTTGTTTAAAATATATAAGACTATTAAAAGAATGTATACCATCAGTTAAGACACTTATAACTGTGTCCCACTGTGTAAAGCACTGCAAGTAACGTCTATCTCTTGAAAGCAAAGTTTCAAAATAAACAGCATTAAATAAATAATATTCAACTTGAAACTTCAATTTTTCAGTTGTTCGAAAAAGTCTAGTTAACGAACTCGGCCTTTATTTTTGGTTTCGTAGGTTACAGAATTACTTTTATATTTTTATTTTATCGCCAGTGATAACAAAAAAATAGTACTTGTACGTATCAAATATTCGAGGATCTCTGTGACTTGTTACTATGAGAAGGTGTTAGTTTTATGTGAGATTTTTCATCGACATTTTTCATCAAATCTCCTAGTTTCGAGAGCCCCGTGTGGAATTCGGCCTACAAAACTATAATACCCAATAAAACCATCTTCTCTTCCTGCCAGACCAAGGCTCCTGGACCGCTTAACGCATTACTTCGGCACCCTGGGTTATCGGCCAGTAAGCCATGCTTCAACATCCTTCTACTTTTGCCTGCCTGTCATTAGCCGTCTTCCTGTCCAATCAAGATGTACGAATCATCATCAGCAGCGCGACACTGTCTGCAACAGGCTCGTCGAACTTCAATATCATGATTGGGCCTCCTTGTCGATGTTACGGCAACACTTGGTCCGATCCGGACCACGTGACTTCGCTAACAGGTGGTTGAATCCTTGGCAGCGATAGCATCTGGTGATCTTTGTCTTCTTCTTGACCCTTCAGGATACCCACCCTACCTTGAGATATCTTGTACGGTGTAGCCTCGCGGCTAGCTCCTCGTTTGACTCCAAATATGTTTACCTTCTGGTTTCCCCTTGATTTTTTCACCAATGGTGTCCAGTTTTACCTTACACTTGGGGTTCTTGAGGGCCCGGCAGAGCCAGGGATGTGGTCCACAAGGATTCCGTCCTTCCGATCCGAGCGAAGTATGCACTTGAGATCCTTGGTGCAAATGTGGCCGTAGCCGTGGCACTGAAAGTATCGTACGTCTTTTACTTTGATGCGCACCCGACAGCTTACCCAACCTATTTTGATACGAGCTAATCTCTACAATATAGCTATCAGGCTCGTTCTGTAATTTCTTTTTGTCATGTCGACCTCAGATTCCTCTTGTTTCCTGTTTGCCTTGTTTCTTGATTCCTTCTTGTCCTCGCTCAACAAAGCTTTGAGAGCTTCATGTAAAGCTTCGCCAAACGTAGCTTTATTTTCCGCTGTTACAACCCAATTCTATCAATACAACGCCCTGCCATTTTCCTAATTGCTGTTATAACTTCAGATGATTCCTGTTGCTCAAATGTTGATTTAATTTTCTTAACTACCTTTGCATATTTTCGGCCTTCTGCTGGCCTTATTAGGACCACCTCAAGATAGACTCTTCTGTTCTTCCTCTTAGTTCTCATGATCGTACTCTTCCTCGCGGAAAGTTCATGTTTTTTTCTGCGCCCTTCAACTTTCGTCTTCTTTTTCTCGGGCTCTAATACCTGGGTTTATGGGTCTTATCGCCACTTGGGCTCACAGTCCTAGGTGCCCTTTTCATTTGCTTGCTGATAGGCGTGGGGGTTTTCCCTACGCGTTATTTGGTGCCATTTGTCCTAGCTGTGATGTTGGAGAGGGTGGAAGATATCAGGTAGCCCCGAATTCACGCAGCTGTCTGAGTTCGCCCTTTTTGTCGTCTTCTTATACATTTCCTGTATTATCGACTTGACTTTGCCGAGCTTCTCTTCTTCTGTGGCTTCCAAGTCTTTATACCTTTCGTATTTGCATCTGGTTTTGTCTTGTTCGCCTCTTTGGTTAGTTCTGCGTCCGTGTGCATAGTCTTATCGTCGTTAATATCTCCGTCCAATTGTATGGTAGCTATTAGTTTGATTCAGCGCATTATACCTGGTGGAGCTTTTCTAGAGAGCTGGGAATAGGTATGCCCTCGGGCCGAAGTCTTACATCAGCTTCATGAGGGCCAACCTTCGTTAAGCGGCTCGGGGATGCACGGACAGACCGGACTCGTCCGTAGCACCCCAGATTCGGACCTCTAAGGCCATCACTTACTCCTTGATCAAGATCCGAAAGGGCTGGATTACTGATGAACGGTTGCAACTTACATCTCGGCAGAGCAAGCTCACACCAGATCGATCCCCAAGCTAGCTGTAAGACCATCAAGGTTCTAAGCACTCTCAGTGGGCCGCAATCGTCACCGATCGAGTGCGTTTGGTCCGCAAGATGTACCCAGACAATGACCCCGGAACTACTTTCACATTACTTCTGGGCCACTAACTATGGCCGGCTTGTCAGTTCCACTCCGATCTGCGTCTCCACTTCATGTATCTGAATCAGCCATCTGTCGCATCCAAAGAAAATGGGTTCGGCGTCGTCGAACTCCTTCGGATAGTAGTCACGGTTAGGGCTTGTCTTCTTTTTCTGCCGTGCATGTCGGCGTTGAAGAGACAGTGGCCAGAGAGGAATTGATTGAGATGAACATACACGTCGTCATGCTTTCTACTGACCCATAATGCCACTTCGCCTGTGACTTCAACAATGCACCTGATTCTTTTCTCTGCTCTCCACTACTGCTACTGCCGCTCATGCAGAATAGCGGTTCTCTCGTAAACCGCAGTTGTCTTATCAGCGCCTTGTTCTTTGGCCGCAAACGTTCTCTTCATCTTAGCTGCCAATACATCGTTAAAAGCCCAGACCTCTGCTTCATAGAGCATGATAGAGTTGCCGACGCTTATTAGAATTCTCGTCTTGCAGCTTATCGGCCCTGCTGAATTTGGCATTAGTCTTGATCGCATAGCAACCATGGTCTCCGCTTTGTCGTCCACCTTCGTCGTTTGTATCCCGAAGATGAGCTTCTCGTCAATTTCAGATTCTTCAGCGCATGTACATATTCAAGAACATGACTAGCGTTTTCCATCATGAATGTTCTAATAAAGTGCTTCTGCCTAGTGAGGACTACCACCTCCGTCTTCTTACTGGCAAGTTGAAGACTGTGATTGTAGAGCCAGCTTCTCATCGGGACAAGTGCTACCAAATGCCTCGCTTGCTCTTCTTATAAGCTTCATATTGTCGGGCAGGTCCATTGTTAGGGCCTCGTCGTACAAAACGTTTCATAAATCAAAATAATCACTGATAATGCGCCGAAGGTATGTTGTGAACTGGACCATCTTTCTAGGACAGCGTTTCCCAAAGTATTAACGCGGGTAGGGTACTCTACCGCCGGTAGGGGGATTCCACTCCGGGCCCGGTAGCTCGGAAGGCTCCGAGGCAGGCTCCCTGCTGCGAGCAGACGGATACTTTCGTATAACTACTACGATTGATCCTTTCATTGTTATGAGATTACAATAACTGAAATTATAAAGACATGACTCAAATAAATTCAAATTATATGACTGAATTTCGTGATATCATTTTTAAAAAATGAAAAAAATGTCTTGAAAATCGGTTATTATCTGCTCTAATAAAGGAAACATTAACAAATCCTGTGAACATATAAATGGGACCTCTCAGTGTAACAAAAGTGCGATAACTCTTCAAGTTACTATCCGATTTTCTTCTATCTTTTTTAACGTTTTTGTCATAATTTAACAAATCTAACACAGCAACCGCGTCCGAACGACAGGCGTCCAGTGTTTCTCTGGGTTCCAGTATTATGGAAAAATTTGAGGGTGGCAACCTTGCCGCTCCCCAGAATGTGCGAAAAGAGTTTGGAAAACGCTGTTCTAGGACGTCTATAATGTCCGCTTATCTGACCGAGTTGAAGGTGGCAATTGCGCAAAACCCCCTTGTCCTGTTGTTATCACTCCACGCTTTATCGTTCTTCTGCAGTGCCTCACGTATCGCCCGGACCGTGGACACAAGACTTGGGACAAAAGACCCCATCCCTGAGGCAGAAGTTGAACCAGTTATTCTAAAATGTACAGGAATGTACATAAACTGTATCAATTTTTATTTCAGACAGGAAAACAATTTACAACCAATATATTGATAATAGATTTAATACTTTCACGATAATTCATGATGATAAATTTAAATTTAAAGCTTTTTCGGGTTTCAATCGTGTGCAAAACTACGAAACTTGCCGACGTTT
>JAABKJ010009634.1:0-11156 GCA_011634705.1 Andricus grossulariae
TTTCCGGTCTTTGATATTTTAAGAGCCTTAAATGAGCCTTAAATTATGGCATTATCAAAAATGTGTTAATTTTTTTTAACGACTTTTACGGGTATGGTGGTGCTAGCTTAACGTTAAGCTAGCGCAATCAGATTTTTTTAAATAAAAAACGTTGAGCATTAAATTTCGCAATAGGGCATTAAATTAGCCTTAAATGAGCCCTAAATAGTGATACACGTAATATCCCAATATTGCAATAGTGTTGTGCCAGCTTAACACACCTGTATTTTCGATTTGAGAAACATTAAAAACAAACTTTCCGGAAATTTAGGAAATTTATAGAAAAATTCTGGTAAAGTTGGAAATAACTTTATTGTAATGACGTGTTTTAGAAAAATTTTATTTTTATGCTTCTCGTATTTAAGTTTTTTTGCAACAAAATAATTTGTTGACAGGAATTGTGAATGATAATCAAGAAATGATTAATAAAAGTACCAATATGTAGGGTCCGAAATGAGCTCTTGAAAATCATCATTTTAAAGCCTTTTTAACGGGAGCAGTCAAGTAAATTGTCATAAATAGAAGTGATTTTCGAGAGTTTAAAAAAAAGTGTCTTCGTGAAACTTTGTGACACTCTTACGTATATATTTTCGCATATTTTAGGAATAAAAAACAGGGGTTTACAATTTAATCAGGACAGTTTAACCGTAAGTCGCGTGGTTTGTTGCGCATAGCTTCGAAGTTCAACGCGGTGTTGATCGGCGTGCAACGTAGAGCTTTTCGCTTTTGTCCTAAAACAAAAAAGAACAAAAAGATTTTGATTCTTCATAAAATTTAACCTGAGATGAACCTGATGTGCAAGAAAAAAATTCCTAATTAATAATAATACGAGGCTCTGAAAAAAATGGCGAGATTTTTTCGACAAGATTTACTTTTTTAATTATGTAATAGAATGAGTTTAAATTTTAATATCAGTAAAAATTGAGGTCCATTCGATGTTAAATTTTATAAAGAATCTAATTCTTTTTGGTTTTTTGTTCTAGGACAAAAGTAAAAAGTTCCGTATTGCACGCCGATCAGCCACCGTTGAACGTCGATGCTATGCGCAACAAAGCACGTGACTTATGTTTAAACCGTTTTAATTAACTTGTCAATCCTTGCTTTTTATTCTTAAAATATGCGAAAATATATACTAAGGGTTTCACGAAGTTTCATCAAAACACTTTCTAAACATTCTTGAAAATCATTTTTATGTCCTAAATATTACATCTCCAAAATTTCATTATTTTATTAAAATAATGCATATATGTATAATTCAAACATGAATAATAATAATAATAATAATAGAGGTTTGTCTATATTAAAGTCCGTAAGAAATTCATTAACGTTGCACAAGCTCAATATATTATTGTATTATATATTGTAATATGATATAAACAAAATAAAATTATTATTATATAATTATATCGATGAGCGCCATAAAGACAAAGTTATGCACATTTCCACTTCTTGCAGTCAATGACCACGTATTTTCCTTCCGAGAACACATTGTGTAATTTCGATATTATTTTATCACGTGTTGGAAACACGTGATTTAAAAAAAACACTGATTTAAAATAACAGTTGGTACAATTACAGAAAAATGTTTTATATTGCAAGTCAAAGTTTGGCAATTTAAACGGTGGACTTCTGCTCCCACGCCATATTAAACTCGCAATTTCTTAAGTTACTAATCGGATCTCAAACTTATCCTTTTTTCGAACGTTTTACCTGATTTGAAAACATTCTCAAACTGGTAAAATTAAATTTTATTACATATAACAAATTTTAATTTCTCCCTTTTGAGAATTTCTGCAAACCCATGAAAACACTTATGTGAAAAAAAAAACTAAAAAAGCTTAGTTCTTCAATCTATACTCTACTACATTCAAAAGAAAAAAAGATAATTTTCCCATTTTTTTTTAATGTAAACATTCGCAGGTGTTAATCATTCTTTTGTGCGTGATTTTATTAAAATTCCACTTGTTCGTAAGATGATTCAATTGAAATTCTGTAAGAAATGGAAATGAAATATAGTTTTTCATTCTTATCAGAGCAATAACTTAAAAGCTTCTTTTTCACACAATAATTTTGAAACCAATAAATTCTATGTTACATCATAGTTACAAAATTCTTTGATATTTCAAATACTTCTTGTACAATTCAATTGATAAAAGATTGAGCTATTGATTAGTTTATTATTTTTTGTTAGTAAGTAACGTTTTTATTCTTACACTTAATTAAGTGAAATAACTGATACAACTCAATTTTGTTTTTGAGGGTTTTAAATAATCGATAGCAATTCAAAACATATAAATAAAGGAATCACGCAAATATGAGATTCAAACGTTTCTTTTTATTTAATTAATGAACAAATATTTCCGAGTTAGCTATCCGTTGAAATATTTTTGTACGTTTATTTAAAGTTTAAACTTCGACTACAAAATCTCCGCGCCGACCTTCTTAGGAAGTGACCATTAAAAATAATCTCAATACGATCTTCTATTTCGATCAAAGTACTTTGAACCACAAAGATTCTGTGCTTCGCTTTCACTTTTTAAATTTCAAGCAATAGATTAAATACAGTAAAACTCGGATATAACGCACCCAGATATAGCGCCCAAACCTGGCACAGTATCCGAGTTTCACTGTACTTTAAATATTGCAAATTTTCATGAATTTTCATTAAATTTTAATTGGTCACCTAGACGCTCGTTAATATATTCATGGAATTTTAATTATATTTACCTGCCGACTTGAATTAATAAAAATTAATTGACGAAAAAGCAAGAAATAATTTTTAGTAAAATTTCATGAATTTGGTGAAATTGCAGCTAAATGAATCCGTGGTCTGATGACGACTTGGCTTTTTGGTAAATCTTCTTTCGCCTTTACACTATAGCGCTCACTTCCGGCACTTTAAGGTTCATTCGAAGTATTAAAAAGCAGTTCAATCGGATACATTCCTTTTTTCATTTCTTTTCCTGTTTTTTTTTTAGGAAAGGCAATTCCACGCAGTCTACGGTGAAAAGGGAAATTGTAGTCTACTTAAAAACTTGAGTTGTGTATAACTGTATAATACAGGGATCACACCGTCCCCTTTTTACCTACTCCCCCTTTCCCCCTTTAGATTTTAAAAATCCCCTACAACACCTAAAATGTAGAATTTTTACCCATTTTTCCCCTTTTCCCCTTAAAAATGTTTATATTCAATTTTTAAGACTCATAAACAGAAAATTAAGAAATTAGAAAACAAGGCGCTTCTGAAGGTGATTTTTGACGAAAATAAGGGGATACATTATTTTTATTAAAATAATTGTAGGTAGTACTATTGAATTCAAATTGAAACTCTTCAAATTCCTAATACTTCAAGAACCAGTATTGCATTTTCAACAAAACAGATGGATTTTTAATTAAATTGTTGAATTTTCAAGAAAAGAATTAAATTTTTAACCAAAGAAGATGAATTATCAACTAAATAGTTGCATTTTTAACAAAAAAGACGAATTTTCAACAAAAGAGATACATTTTCAACAACAAAAAAATGCTTTTTTGACAAAGTAGTTGAACTTTTAACTTTTTGGAAATCGAAAAATATATGAAAAAAGTAGTAGCATATATTAGGACCCTCTTATAAAGTACAATTAATTTAGAGTTGATTCTTATATGGGTCATTTTTGCATGTAAGCAAACTATGTATTTAAAAAAATTGTTATCTTTTCATATATATTTGTTACTTTCCAGAATAATAATGTTTTTGATTTATGTTTTTTGCACCATATTTTTTTTTTCGGCTGGTATTAAAAAATGTTATGAGCATTTAAAGGCTTTTAGCTGATAATAATACATTAGAAACGAATTTAAATGTGTAAGGAAACAAAAATAGAATAAATAAGTTTTTCAAATAGTCATTTTTGTGTTTTTCAAGTTATTTTTTTTTGGCTTGGAGGTCATTCATATCCTGCGTTACGCGTTTTTCTTTTGTTCATGTCGTTGTATTCTTTTCAACTTCACGGAAATTTTATTCACATCTCTTTTCAAATAAAAGAAAAACACGTGATGTGGTTTATGAATGATCCCTTACTCAGAAAAATATTTTAAAGAACAATTCAGGGTTCTGTACTGAAAATGATAAACTAGAATAAAATTGAAGGGTATAATGAATCAAAATCTATCTAGTGATAAAAATACATTTTAAACAATTAAAAAATAAGCATTTGTTAATCTTTGATCTTCTTGAATTTTTTTCTGATGTATGTTTATTAGTAGAAAATGCTGAAGGGTTCTGTACATTTTTTAAAGCTAACTAAAAAAATGGTTTAAACACAAAAATGGCTAGAAAACTTGCTAACGAAAAGGCGCTATAGTTATAGAGCACTTTCGTTCGATATTCACGAGATACCCATATGATATAAAATGTTTTTAATAAGAATTGAAATCCCCGTACTTGATTTTCTTATATAAAATAAGATATTTTCAGTTAAAATTATAAACTATTTTCTTAGCTAATTTTTGCCGTGCCTAGAATTTAAATTGATCGTATATCTGTAACTAAAATGAAAAAGTTTACTCGTTGAACCCACTTCCTTTACATAAATCTTTCTACGGTATGAGTCACAGCTTAATGTTCAGCTCAGAGCATGAAGTACTGCGGATGCTCATTGTACCGGCGCGGCATTTCACATATACTTCCATCAACTTATGGGACAGCTATTTGCTTATACGTTATGACTTCGGCCGGCACTCGCAACATGCACCCGTGTAACTTTGGTAGTTAAGGCTTATATCTCAAGGATGTAAACAAAGTTTCCCGTAAATTATATAATTATCTATCAAGCTAACGATTGCCTACCAAGTACACATCTTACATGTTCGAACTTGCTTTATTTCAAGTGCAGCAAATTTCTGTAAAATCTGTTTTATTCCACACAACAAAATTTCAATTTTAACGTTCATTGTCCTCATTCATTTTTTAATTCAAAGAACTTAATAATAACAATTATTTGTATATCATTAAACTTATATATAATAATCTACCATTCATCCATTTATTCATTCTCTCATCCCATTGAAGCTCCTGTTTCCGCTCGCTTTTCGCGTGTTTTTTGTCTCGCGACTTTTTATTTTTTTAAATCGACATTCACATCTTAAAAATTAATTAGTATTGAAAATTATTTAAAAATAAAAGTTTTCTTAAATTAATTGAATTTTAAATGATCGAATTTTCAAAATTTAAATCTAAAAATATACGATTTTTAACGTTTTGAAATTGACCTATTTTCGAAATTTTATTCTAAAATTATTCTAGTTCGAGATTCTTCAATTCAAAAATAAATTTTTTCAATTTTGAACGCTTTGAATTAGAAATGATATAATTTGAACTGCTTTCTAATGAAATTGTCCAATTTTAAAAAATTTTAGTGTGAACGTTTTTAATTCTTTATTTTTTTATTGAATTATTAATTATTAATGATTAATATATATAATAATTAATATTTATTCAATAATGCATTTATAAATTGTTTATATTTTCATATTACAAATTATTTATTATCACTTATAAAAAATGTATTTTCTTCAACGACACAAAAATGATATTGAACATTTCTGAATGAATTATTCGTTGAAAAATCAGGTCAAACTTTTTCCTATCGCTGGCAGTGTAATTGCTTCCTTTGCATTCGCCCTCTTCTAAGAAATCAGAGGAGAGCGAGAATAATTCCCAAAACTGTACTCTCGAGCCAATTGCAGATTGGAGAAAAATTTGATAGCCTATTTCCGGAGATTGAAATAATTCGGTTTAAAGTTTGCAGTCTTGAATAAGAAATAAGTCTGTAATCATTACAGACTTTATTTGCAGACGTTCACCGTGTCCTTGAGCTTATGATTCACATGCGAACCATGCACGTATTCCGTGAAATGAGCATTCGCCTAAACCTACGCGAGATCTATGTATGTATAATGCTGAAGTCGTGCTGATATGTATCTCTAACAAATACCTCAGACCAACAGTTTAATCTCGTTATTAGTCTCTTCCCCTCGCTTCAGAGTTTTGCATTCTGCGACAAAAAATATCATCAAGGTTTCGTCTTTTTCTCTTATTCTCTTATTCTCTTATTAATCGATTTATGAATCATCCGATGGATGTTGGAGGCGTGATTACAGATTTAAAAATATGTCGCACATTTTTCACTTTTCCGTCATCATTTTTCTCTATTTATGTCGAGCAAAGTTCAGTGTAAGAAGTTGTGCAGTAGACATAACTGGGTCTTCATCTCACCTGGCAAATCATTATTTTCGAAAAAAGAAAAAAGATACAACAATTAGTAGTTTTTGGATCACATAAGTTTTACGAAAATTAAATATTCAATGATATTTTAGGGTATTGTAAATAATTCCAAGGCATTTTTAACAGCTTTAAAAACTTTCAAGGGATTTCAACAAATTTCAATAGATTAAAAATATTTTAGGGAATATAAAAAAATGCCAAGGAGTTTTTAATTTATTTCAATCATTTAAGGGGATTTCAAACGGTTTTATACATTTTAGGGAATTTGAAAAGATTCCGAGGCATTTTCAAGAGATTACAAAAAATTGCGAGGTATTTCCAAGGATTTTAATGATTTTAAGCGATTTAGGCCAATTTTAATGTAAGCAAATTTCTTAAGATATGGAAAGATTTTACAGGACTTATTTATAAGTTTTTAAAATATTTTGAAAGATTCAAGAGATTTTATGAGATTTGCATGTATTTCAAAGAATTTATTCCCAAGAAGTGAGGGATTTCAAGATTTGAAGAGATTTTGAAATTTGGTTGCCATTCATCTGAATTCATTTGTAACCCTCTATTCTTATTAATTTATCTTGGATTCTTTTGAAATTTTTGGAATTCACTTAATTTCTTTCAAATGTACTCAATTCTACTCAACTTAATGGACTTTATTTAGTTTTTTTTTTTAATTAATCCTGAAGCCTTTTAAACTCACGACTTAAGGGTTTCATCAAATTCTTTTGAATTTCCTTGAATTTTTCTAAACTCATTTCTAACTTATTGATTTCAATGCATTTTTTATATTCTTTAATTGTTTTCATTTCACTTGAATTTTTTTTTCATTCAACTTGAATTTTTGTGAATATCGTCGAATTCTTCTATTCTTTCTTAAATTTTTCTAGATTTACTTCAATTTTTCTAAAATCAGTGTTTTTCAAAGTCTTATGAATTGATACTGACTTAGTTCAAAATCAATTGAAATTATTATAAATTTCATCGAATTCTTTTAAGTTCAAAAGAAGATTAGTCACATTATTAATGCACATTAGTCACTTTTTGAGTTAGAAATTGGACATTTTTGGTCACTTTTTCGCAGGGATTCAAACGAAATTAAGAGAAATTTTCTGATATTTGCCAATTATTTCTGTAAATTCAATATAATTTACCTGAGAACTAAGCTAATTATGAAAAATTAATAAAAAATAATGCAGCTATGGGGCACAATTTTAAAATTGTGTTTCTTCAAAGTTTTATGTCAAAAGGAACGTAACGACAGTCTCATTATCTTTTGATACTTTTTTAGACTAAACTTAATTTTAGCCAAGTTATTTTAAATTTATTGCAATAATTGGCATATATACAAAAGTGCCCCTTAATTTCGTTTCAATCCCTGATTCCTCGGTTTAAATAAGTCACTTGTTCATTTTTTACAATAAATTAGGCTCTGACAGTCCTGAGAACAATAAATAAAAAATTTATAAATTAAAATCAAATGAGAATTTTTATTAAAATTATACGCTTAATTCTAAAAGCTTAAATTCGTAATTTGTAAAATTGAAGCTTGCTTTTTAATTCAGATGATATCGTTTTCAATTTAGACCAATGTTACTTAATTCCGGACAAATTTTGTTAAATGTAATGCAAAACAATCTTGAGGTCTAATAATTGAATAGTTTAAAATTATTTTGTTTACAGAAAAGTTAACTATTCTTTTTTAAGTTGAAAAATTATCTGCTTTAGCTGAAAATTCATCTATTTTATTGAAAATTCGCCTTCTTTTGGTAGAAAAGTGATTTCATTAGTTGAAACTTCATCTTTTTAGTTAAAATTTAATCTTTTTTAGTTGAAAATTTATGTATTTTGTTGAAAATTGGTCTTTTTTGGTAGAAAATTATTTTTGTTAAAAATTCATTTTGTCATTGAAAATTAAACTCTTTTGTTCAAAATTTCTTTTGTTGGTTTGGAAATTCGTCCGTTTTGGTTGAGCATTCAACTAATTTGTTGGAAATTTGTATTTTTAGGTGGAAATATCAACGGTTAAGGTAAACGCTCCAGTAATCGTGACCTTAGTCTGAGTATTCGTGATGCCAATTTTCTTACTTTTTGTTTATTTTGAATGAATGCAATTTCTGTTTGCTATTATAAAATTCTAAAATTAAGTACGTTTTATCATTAAATGCTACTTTTAACATATTTAAAAAAATATTCAGATTATATAACGAAGTTTCACGATTACTGGGACACTTACCTTACACTTTTCGTTAAGAATTAATTTTTTTATCAAAGATTCATCACTTTTGTTGAAAACAATTCTCCCATTTTTGGTTCAAAATGTATCTTTTTGAGTGGAAAACTTAACTATTTAGTTGAAAAATAATGTATTTTACGTATGTCGTACGTAATTTGTTGATCACCCCTTATAAAATTATGTACGACTGTTGTCACTAAAAGTGTTTTTAAAATAAATTTGCAAAAGAAACCTTTCTTTTGCATTGACATTATTGATCTCCTAGGTGTAGTTTGTTTATATACCTTAAAGAAAAATTTAGAATGGTCAAGAAAAATGAAAAATTGTTCAGGAAACGTCCGGGAAAGTCATGGAATTTCGAAATTGAGATTTTACAGCAGCCCTGATAATTGTTAAAAGTTACAACAATACTCTAGCAATCATTGCGCTCTTTCTTGAGGAGACTAGCTGACCTCTTCTCGTAATTTTGATTAAATTAGCTTCGTTTGATTTGGGTTTATAAATACATATTGTCGCAAAATCGTTCGGAAGTGAGCGTCTTGCATAATGACTCGACACTATTCTAGGAAGCATTTACGATAATGGAATTGAAGGAACGAAAGTGATTCAAGGTTGCAGTTGGCTTTCAGTGAACACCTAGTGGTGTCGCTCACATGTTCCCACATTTGCGTACAGGGAAGCACGTGCTCCCGCATAATGAAAATTTCAATCTGTCTTCGAGTGAATTTCTTGTTTAATATCACGTGTCGCCAAAAATCTCGTAGCTTCTTATATTTGCACAGGTAGATTACTATTTACTTTCGTAAATGCTATTTTCATAAAATAAACAATTATAGTTTTATGGAAACTCATTTTTATGTATAGGACTGTTCTATATTATGAAAAGTATGTTTGATCAATCAAGATTTATCAAATTCGAAAATTCTCATACGACTGTCTTATTCTTTCTTTCTGAAAGTAATACACATTCGTTACTTGGGTGAATTCGTTAATAAATTTTAAAGTACCTCAAACATTGACACTATATCTCTTTTCTTGAAATTAATTAATTAATTCAAGTTAATTTTAAAAGTATCATAGCAATATAACTATTTCGTTGCTTAACGCATCCAGCATAAAAAAATTTCAAAATTTTCTTGCATGCTTTTAAAATTTTAAATTTACTCGAAATTTCCAAAATTGTTCAAAAAATATTGCGTGAAAAAGTGAAAATTTGTTGAAATTAATATTGGAGGTACAGTACCGGTCAGAATTGTCAGTCCATTAAAACAAATCGTATTGAAAACATGCCCCTCATTTATCGTGCTTATCTCAGCAAGAAATTATGTTAGAAAAAAGAAAAGTTAGAACTCCTATTAAATTTCGCCTCGACTGAGTCCTGCTTAAAGTATTTCCTATAAGATAGTGCGTGGAAAAGACCTACCTATTTTCCATTGTTGACAAATTTTTTATTCTCAACTTTCACTTTCTGCATGCTTCAGGAAAGTAAATGGAAACAATTGAAACTTCGCTAAATTAAACTAAAAATCTCCTCTTTAAAATGAGACCAAGAACATAATGAAATATTTACTTGTTCTCGAGTTATCATGATAAATGTGGAAGCGTGCCCAACCCGAAAATCGGTTTGTCGACAAGCAGTCGAACTTCAAACTCGACCCGCCGTTTTTCGTGTTGGGCACGCTTCCGCATTTTTCATGAAAATTCGAGAGCAAGTAAATATTTAATTATGTTCTTGGTCTCAATTGAAAAAGGAGCTTTTAGATTTCAATTTAGCATCGTTTACGAGAAAAATGCGAAAATTATATTTTAAGGAAAAAACAAATCTCCTGGCCTAAAAATTGTCGAGTCCGCATAAAGCTGATAGGATATCTTCCTTATATATATGCAGAAACTGTACATCAATTAAAAATGTGGGGTACTTCCAGAAAATAATTTATATTTTTTCTTGGAATTTTGAAAACAAAAAGAATATTTTCTGGAAATGCTCACCTTTTTTATTTAACAAAATACATTTTTAAAGAGTTTCTGCTAATATAAGAAAAGCATCCTATCAGTTTTATGTGGGCTAAACCATTTTTAAAGTCGGGAGAATTCTTTTTTCCTAAAAATATAATAATTTTCGAATTTTTCTCGTAAACGATGCAAGATATCACAAAAGAGAAAGAGGTATATTTTTTAAACTTTTTAGATGTGCAAACTTTTATCGCACATTTTGTTCTACCTTTCGTTTTATTTTTTAAAGAAAAATGTGAAAATTGGATTTCAAGAAAGAGGATTCTTCTGGCCACACAACGGTTTAGCCCATATAAAACTCACAGGATGCTTTCCTCAAATAGAAGGCCAAATTAAAAAAAATAATATAAGTGTGGGTTTTTTCATAAAATTTACTTTTTATACTTTTAAACCTGTCTTCGCCATTTTTTAAATTTTGAACTCTCTTTCAAATTTTCCGAAAGCCTTTGAAACAGGACGGTAAAATTCGTTAGAATCTCAAACGAAAAGTGAAATATTTGATCTAAATCAAAAACTATAAAACTTTAAATAAATTTGGTATAGTCCAAACGATACACACACACTCACACACATATATATATATATTTATATATATATTATTCCGAG
>JAABKJ010009635.1:0-11156 GCA_011634705.1 Andricus grossulariae
CAGTCCAATTCAATCCAATCCAAAATCCAATCCAAACCACAATTCAATCAAATCCAATTTAATCCATTTCAATCCATAATCCAATACAATCTTATCTACAATTCCATTCAATTTGATCCAGTTTAATCTAATCCAGAATCCCATCCGCGATCCAATCAAATTTAATCCGACCGCAATTCAATCCAATCGAACCGAATTTAATTGAATCCAATCCAGACTTCAAGTCAATCGAATCCACAATTCAATTCAATGCAATCCAATCTAATTCAATCCACCATCCAATCAAAATAAATTCGTGCGTAAACAACAATCCACAATCCAATTCAATGCACAGTCCAATTCAATCCAATCCAAAATCCAATCCAAACCACAATTCAATCAAATCCAATTTAATCCATTTCAATCCATGATCCAATACCATCTTATCCACAATCCCATTCAATTCGATCCCATTTGATCAATTCCACAATCCCATCCGCGATCCAATCAAAATTAATCCGTCCGCAATTCAATCCAATCCAATCCAACCAAATTTAATTGAATCCAGTCCATAATTTAATTAAATCGAATCCACAATTCAATCCAATGCAATACAATCTAATTCAATCCACAACCCAATCAAAATAAATTCGTACCAAACCACAATCCACAATCCAGTTTAATTCAACCCAATTTAAACCACAATTCAATCGAATCCAATACAATCTTATCCGCAATCCCATTCAATTCGATCCAATTTAATCTAATTCAGAATCCAATCCAATCCGCAATTCAATAAAATTTAATCCGTGAGCAATTCAATCCAATCCAACCAAAGTGAATTGAATCTAATCAATAATTCAATTCAATCGAATCCACAATTCAATCCAATGCAATCTGATTCAATCTATTTCAATCCAAATTAACCTGATCCAAACCACAATCCAATCTAAATTAATCCAACTCAATCCAACCCAATCGCATCCAAAATTCAATCCAAAGGAATAACATCTAATCTAAACCACGATCCAATCAAAATTAATCAAATTCAAACCACAATCCAATTAAATCCACTCCAATCCAAGTTAATCCAATCCACAATCGAATTCAATCCAAACAATTCAATTTAATTTGACTTTTCAAAGTTGAAATCCTCAAATGTGGAAGAAAAAATTGTTAGTTTGAATAAAGGATAAATAAATGAGAAACAGCATCGAAAATGAAAAAAAGAAGGCTCGATAAAAATATCGTTCGAATTTCCGGACTTTCATAAGCTCCCTCTCTCTTGTCATAGTTGGTCTCTAATGATCTATAAATCACTGCTTGCCTTTTATCCAAGCGCACTCGGAAGCACGTCACCGATTGTGCAACATTCTAGATCGCCTCTCGCCACGTACGGCAGGCAGGCAGGCAGGCAGCAGCTAGCTAGCTAAGCAGCGAGAAACGCATTTTCGTTGGGGCCGCAGCAGCCGCTTCCGAATCGCGATCAATCGCACTCAACTCTCAACAACTCCTGCTAAGTATCGCGATTCATTCCTCCCTTTTCCTTTTCAACGTAATCGCCAATCTCGCGGGTCGCCAATCTCGCGGGTTAGCGAGCTCATACTCGCGCATGCGCACTGTGTCCGATGCACGTGGTAGGTTGGTAGGTAGGTAGGTGCAAGTGTGTCAAGGCGCGACCTGAATTTTCCTACTCTTGGTGCCGTTCCTCCTCCCCCTACCCCTCCCCCATCCCTCCTTCATTCTTTAACAATCTTCCCCACCCCCTCCCCCCCCTCTTCCAACCCACAATTCAGTTGCATCTACCTGTTCCCTCGCGAATGCACCAACACTCACGTGAATCACGCTGCACATGCAATATCTCACGCGAGCATAACATACAAACAAAATACCGGTGGCGTCAAGTCAAAATAGCGATGCGATTCACCCTTCTCTTCACTACTTCCTTTTTGCCCTTCCGCCAAATTTGACTCATTCAAACAATGCGGATTCAACTGATAGATCAGTCGATTTGACTCACTGATTAAATCAGTCAATTTATAAAGATCTTATCTGTGATTTTCACTGATGGCACAGTCCATTTGAATGATCTAATCAGTAACGTCCACTGACCGAATTAGTAATTTTAAATTATCTAAACTGTAACTTTCATTGATTTAATCAGTCATTTTTAATGGTCTAATCAGTAAATTTCACTAGTTAAAGCCGTCAATATGAATAATCTAATCAGTAACGTCCACTGACCGAATCAATAACTTTGAATGCTCTACATTGTAACTTTCATTGATTGAATCAGTCACTCTGAATGGTGTGATCGGTCACATTTACTGATTAAATAAATAATTTTAAACGGTCTAACCAGTAAGTTTCACTAATAAAATCCATAACTTTCAATAGCCATAACTGTAACTTTCATTGATTTAATCAGTGATTTTTAATGGTCCAATCAGTAAATTTCACTAATTAAAGCCGCCAATACAAATAATGTAATCAGTAACATCCACTGATCGAATTCGTAATTTTGAATTATCTAAAATGTAACTTTTATTGATTAAATCAGTCACTCTGAATGGTGTGATCGGAGATATTGATGGATTAAATAAATAATTTTAAACAATCTAACCAGCAAGTTTCACTAATAAAATCCATAATTTTCAATAGTCTAAACTGTAACTTTTATTGATTTAATCAGTGATTTTCAATGGTCCAATCAGTAAATTTTACTAATTAAAGCCGTCAATATGAATAATCTAATCAGTAATGTCCACTGACAGAATCAGTAATTTTGAATTAACTAAACTGTAAATTTTATTGATTAAATCACTCCCTTTGAATGGTGTAATCAGTCACATTTACTGATTAAATCAATCATTTTAAACGCTCTAACCAGTAAGTTTCACTAATAAAATCCATAAATTTCAATAGTCTAACTGTAACTTTCATTGATTTTATCAGTCATTTTTAATGGTCCAATCAGTAAATTTTACTAATTAAAGCCGTCTATATGAATAGTCTAATCAGTAACGTCCACTGATCGAATTAGTAATTTTGAATGCTCTAAACTGTAACTTTATTGATTAAATCACTCCCTTTGAACGGTGTAATCGGTCACATTTACTGATTAAATCAATCACTTTAAACGGTCTCATCAGTAAGTATCACTTATAAAATCCATAAATTTCAATAGTCATAACTGTAACTTTCATTGATTTAATCAGTAATTTTTAATGGTTCAATCAGTAAATTTCACTAATTAAAGCAGTCAATATGAATAATCTAATCAGTAACGTCCACTGACCGAATTAGTAATTTTTAATTATCTATACTGTGACTTTTATTGATTAAATCACTTCCTTTGAATGGTGTAATCAGTCACATTTACTGATTAAATCAATCATTTTAAACGGTCTCATCAGTAAGTTTCACTAATAAAATCCATAAATTTCAATAGTCATAACTGTAACTTTCATTGATTGAATCAGTCACTCTGAATGGTCTAATCATTAACTTAAATAATTGTACTATTTTACTATAGCAGACAAATCAGTCACTTTCATTGACTGGTTTACATTAAAAATGTTGTTGAATTTTCAACCAAACAGATGCATTTTTAATCTAGAAGATTAAATAACTACAAAAAAAAATGACATTACCAGTAATGAGTTAAATTTTCAACTAAACTGATGAATCATCAACCAAAAAAATTAATTTTCAACTAAATAGTTAAATTTTCAACCAAGACGATTGATTTTCAACGCAGAAAGACGAATTTTCAACCAAGAACAATTTTTTCACTCAAGAAAGTAAAAAATTTGAACCAAATTGTTGAATTTGCAAGCCAAAAAATTTCAACAATGTAGTTAAATCTTCAACCAAATAATAACATTTTTAACCAAAATAAAATTAAAAAAGTTTTTTGATAAATAAGCTTTTATGAAAATATAATAAAAAGAAAGAAACTAATTTCCTTTGAAAAGAGGGCTTGAAATAATAAGCGTAAATAATAAAATGTGTTTCTCATATAAATGTAATGTTCAATATTTATACCCCACGTTTTTATTTGTAGTCCCATTATTATTGTTATTAGAATTTTATTATTTTGAAAGCCCGCAAATAGTTTCTTTCTCAAGTGCTTCGCAATTTCGAGTAATCTAATTCTTCAATTAAATTCCGTCTGAAGGGGGGGGGGCAAACTCCAATATGAACTCTACTTTCTAAGATCACTTCATAGATACCCATATTGCTGGGTTTTTCTAAAAGTATGTAAATCCTGAGTGCAAGGTGAAGGGGGGGGGGGGGGGAAAATAGATAGAAATAAACTCAAATTTGAAATCTACTCTCCAAAACCCTCTCATGGATACCCATATATTGTCTGGGTTTTCTAAGAGTATGAAAAATCTAGGGGTCTGTGAAAATTGGAATACAAGATTTGACCCTACATACATAAATCCAAACATTCATAGCCACACAGGAAGTCAAATAAAACCATTCAATAAAAAAAAACTGTTTGCTTCGTAGGTGCATTGCAAAAAGTCCAAAGCTTTGTACTTGCTACGTTAAAAACCTGTTATTCAAAAGAGGGCTGAAATAATACTGTACTTTTGGCACTTCATCACCATGGTTAAACATCCCAAAATGTAGTACTTCAAAAATGTTCTAAAGACCTCAATTTTAGATATAATTAAAAAACAAATCATTTTCGTTCGTAGAAGGGTTCCAAAAGGTCTAAAGTTTTATTTTTTCTACTATAAAAATAATAATATTCTAACAAGGACTAAAATAACACTGTACTCTTGGCACCCTGTCCGTATGCCTAATTATACCTATGCTCTGGAATCCTTAAAAAAAATATATTTTTATAAATATCTATCTATAGATCTATGATAATAAAACAAAGCAGACATTGTAGACAGTACGATAAGTCGTAGCGATTGTTATCGGTGGTGTAATAGCCGAGTATACCTGGAAAATCGAATGCGGGTAATTTCTTTAATAATTATGATTCGGAGCTGATGAGAAGACATTAAGGAGCGTCGGGTCAAGATGGCAAGGCTAGAAAATAAATAACTTTCACCGGTCAACAACACTAGGAAAAATAATAAATAGGCTGCGCTCGATCATCAATCTTGGGATTAATAATTTAATTAATCCTCTGTACTTGTTAATCTATGAATATCTAATGAGTATCCATTAAGCTCCAACCTACATGGATGATACTTGACTCATTCAAAATTGAATACTTTCGAGAGACCAATACCAAAATCAACGCCTTTCAAAACAAATCGAAATAAAATATCCGATAAAATCCCTCTTAAATTCTTATTGAACCCTAAAATCCACTCCACATTTTTTCCTCACTATCTAAAGACTGAAGGTCGTGGCTGTTGATATTTACTCAATTCTACGCGTTTCCAGATATCTGACCTTTCAAGTTTCACCAATCTTCGTTTTATCACCCAATTCAATTAATCCAATCTAATTTATTTCATTCTTGATATGGTGAAAAAGACTTTCCTACTTTTTTTAGATTTAAAAACATAAATTTTTCGAGTCTGATTACTTGGTTGCCACACTCAAACTGTATGATGAGGTGTCACGTCCTGATGATCATCGGTTGATTGTAATTGCAAAAATTAGAGAAAAAATAGGTTGCTTCAAGAAGAGTCCAACGAGTTCTTTTTCATTTAAGGTTCAAAATTAATCGAATCGAGATGATAGCGACGGACCTGTTTTTTGCGCCGAGCGAAAATGTCCTTGGGCTTGAAAGTTGGGAAAAATCGTTCTGAGGGTGGAACAGAATGTTTGAGGCGTAGTGAGGCTTAGGTTTTGTGGATGTCGGCTGGGTTTGTTTGTCAGTATTGATTAAAGTGCGTAGGTGGGTGCTGACCTACCCCTACCCTTGTCAATCTTGCCACGTCCTTTCAACGACCTTCTGAGCCCGCCCTACCCCAACCAAACATTAGTTTTCCAAAGACTCATCTTTTTATTTTCACCCCAACCTACACTACCATCGGAAATTGTCTGTAATTATCTGCACGGCTAACTAAAAACCACTGATGATTTTGAATGACGATACGTTGGTCGGAAATAAGGTTAGACAATCTTTTGAAAAAGCTTTAGAAAGCGTATGAAATTTTCAAGTCGAATGACCTTGAACTCGCTGCTTGGACAATTTTGGTCATAACTCGGGAACCCATGAAGATTTTTCAATTTTTCTTAGCTTGAATTAAAGACAGAATTGCAAAGCTTACGAATTCTAAATTTCAGATCTTTGCTACAACTTTCCTAGGTCATACCACAAGTTGAACGTGAGGTAAAAAATCCGAGAAGTTCTCGATCGCGAATGTCAATATTTGCGCTCACCTCTCTTCAGGATCATGTATCGAGACAATAAAGATAACTAAAGAAAAAGTATAGAGTTAAGAATAATAAACGGAGTGGGTATTTCCCTCAAGTGGAAAATGGCGGTCTTCTAGACACTTCTGGGGCAATTCGATGACGCGCGAAGGTGGAGCCTTCGTAGCACGTATGTTGCGACCTCGGAAGGGCGAATTATAAGTATTGACGTGGGTTAGGTTAGGGTTGGGGGCGATCGTTAGAGGTGTTTTTATGACTTGATGGAAGTATATAAACTTCTTTTAATATTTGTTTAGGATACGAAATTCAAGTTTTAATACCTCTATGTCAGGACAGTCCAAGCGTGAGTACTAATCTTAATAATGGGAACATTAATGTATCCATAGCCTAAAAAGAAAATAAATTGGTTTTCCTGATCAAAATTTTCAGTTATCTAATGAATTACTTTAAAAGTATTAAAAATGAACTGCATTATTTATTTAAACTATTATTATTTAACCTATAAGTTAACAAAGTTTCTATTTATATTTTCTGGTTGCAAGTTGAACTACCTTTTTCAAAATCAATTTTTTTAGTTAAGGTTCATTACGTTTGTTAAAAATTCATCTCTTTGATTAAAAATTGTAATGTTTTGTTAAAAATTATTTTTTTCATCAAAGAAAATTATTTTTTTTTAACTGTCAATTTAACTATTCCATTTTTGGTTAAAAACTTATCATTCTTAGATGAAAATTCATATTTTTGCTTGCGAGTTCAACAATTTGGTTGAAATTTTGTTCCTTCTTGACTAAAGAATAGTTCTTGATTGAAAATTCAACTTTTTTGTGAAAAATTGGTCTTTTTGGTTGAATTCAGCTGTTTTTTTATTTTAAATTAAACCCTCTTTCGGTTTAAATATCAACTATTACATTTTTCGCTTAGGACTCTTATTTTTTATTTGAAAATTCAACTACTTAGTTGAAAGTTGAACTATATTTTTTAAAATTAATTTTTTGATGGATAATTCATCTCTTTGATTGAAAATTTAAAGTTTTCTCAAAAATTCATTTTTTTGTTAAAAATTAATTTTTTAAGGTAAATTTTAATTATTCCATTTTTGGTTGAAAAATGATCTTTTTTAGTGGAAAATTTAACTATTTGGTTGAAAATTCATCTTTTTGCTAGAGAATTCAACAATTCGTTTTTTTTTCCTTTTTGACTAAAATATATTTCTTGGTTAAAAATTCGACTCTTTTGTTGAAAATTCATCTTTCTGGTTGAACTCAGCTGTTTTTGATTTGAAATAAAAATCTTTTTTGGTTGAAATATCAATTGTTACATTTTTCCTTTTGAAACTTCAAGTACAAACTACCTTTTTCAAACAAACAATTTTAGTTGAAAATTCATCCATTTGATTGAAAATTTTTAATATTTTGTTGAAAATTCGTTTTTTTGTTGTTGAAAATTCATTTTTGTAACTGAAAATTTAACTATTTTGTTGAAAATTCATCTTTCTGCTAGAAAATTCAACAATTTCAACATTTTTCAACATTTTTCGTTGAGAATTATTATTTTTTATTTTATTTTTTTAACAGAAAAGTTATCGATTTCATTTTCGATTGCAAATTTACCCTTTTTAATTGAAAATTCATATATTTTCTTGAAAATTGATGTGCTTTGTTAAAATTCGTCTTTTTTATAGAAAACTAATATTGATTGTTTGAGGATTCAACTATTATGTTGAAAGTTGATATTTTTGTTGAAAATTAAATTTTTTAACTGAAAACTTAACTAACCTTTTTTTGGTTGATAATTTATCTGTTTTATTAAAAATTCAACTATTATTTTTAAAAACCAAGTATTTGGTTACAAATTCATTTTTTTATTCAGGATTTCTCTTTGATTGAAAATAAACTATTTTATTAAATTTTTGTTGTTGAAAATTAATTTTTGTACTGAAAATTTATCTATTCCATTTTTGGTTGAAAATTTAGCCTTTTTAGTTGAAAATTCAACTATTTGTTTGAATATTCGACTTTTTGGTAGAAAATTAATCTTTTTAGTGAAAAATTCACCTTTTTTGTTTGACAATATAACAGTTTTGTTAAAAATTCATCTTTTTGGATAAAAATTCAATTATTAGTTTCAAAATTCATGTATTTGGTTGAAAATTCATCTTTTTTGGTAAAAACTTCATGTTTTTTTGTTGAAAATTCTACTATTTGGTTGAAAGTTAACTAGTTTATTAAAAATTCATTTTTTTTGTTCAAAATTCATCTCTTTGGCTAAAAATGGAACTATTTTGTTAAAAATACGTTTTTGGTTGAAAATTAATTTTTTGACTGAAAACGTAATTATTCCTTTTTTACATTCTCGTCATTTATTGGTAGAAAATTTATCTTTTCTAGTTAAAAATTCAACTATTTGTATGAAAATTCGACTTTTTGGTAGAAAATTAATCTTCTTAGTGAAAAATTGACCTATTTTAGTTAAAAATTTAACAGTTTTGTTAAAAATTCATCTTTTTGGATAAAAATTCAACTATTAGTTTCAAAATTCATGTATTTTTTTGAAAATTCATCTTTCTCGGTAAAAAATTACTCTTTTTTTGTTGAAAATTCTACCATTTTTTTAAAAGTTGACTAGTTTATTAAAAATTTATTTTTTTTTGGTTCAAGATTCATCTCTTTGGCTAAAATGAAACTATTTTGTTAAAAATACGTTTTTGGTTGAAAATTGATTTTTTGACTGAAAATGTAAATATTCCTATTTTACTTTCTCGTCATTTATTGGTAGAAAATTTATCTTTTCCAGTTAAAAAATTAACTATTTGTTTATAAATTCGTCTTTTTTTATAAAATTAATCTTTGTGATGAAAAATTCATCTTTATTTATTTAAAATTCAACTATTTGGTTAAAAATTAATTTCTTTTGCTTAAGATTCATCTC
Source organism: Andricus grossulariae (assembly GCA_011634705.1). Lineage (NCBI taxonomy): Eukaryota > Metazoa > Arthropoda > Insecta > Hymenoptera > Cynipidae > Andricus > Andricus grossulariae. Next base: position 9,265 of record JAABKJ010009635.1, read on the forward strand.
TTTGGTTGGGCACGGAATTTGTTGATTGAAAATCCGTTTATTTTTTAGAAAATTAATCTTCTTGGTAAAAAATGCATTTTTTTGGTTGAAAATTCAACTAATTGGATAAAAATTAATTTAATTTGTTGAAAATTATATATCATCCAATTTTATGCGTTTCGTTTCTACACTGAAAAAAACTTCTTGTTTTTTACGGCCTCTTTTTGTTACACCTTATTTTAAGCCCTTTTTTCGTCTAAAAAGAAGACCGTAAGCTTGTTTTTGGGCTGAAAACAAGACCGAGGTCCTTAATTCAAAACTTTCTTTTTTCTGTCTCTTTATTTTACTAGACATACGAAAATGTGAAGCTGACGTACACACTTTAGATGGAATTTACTTGCGTCCTGAATTTAAAACAACCACAATTTACCCAGAGACATAAAGAAAAATCCTCCAGAGTTGAGATTTCGCGAGATAAATGTGCGTGGATAAATTGCGTCTTCTCGGGAAAATTATGCGCGAATTTCACCTCCTCGATTTCTAACATTTGTGCCTATTATGCATATTTTGTCCGGTTAATCGGCGGAGATAAAAGGCTATTTGGAACGCTATTCATCATCAGGAAATCTACTAAAGTGCAGATAAGAATAAAAACAGAATATTTAATCGTACACGTATTGCATAATTTTTTTCAAACGTGGAATAAATTCTGCTGGAAAAATTCCGTTGGTGAGGCATAAAAATAGATCATTTTAAATACAAAATAAAATTTTTGAATACAAATTTAAGGTTACGTAAATATAATTTTGCTACGATTATTGAGAAAATAAAAAAAGATTTTTGAAATTTTCAGACATTTCAGATAAAAATTTGAACAAAATAGTTGAATCCTCAACCAAAAAAGATTAATTTTCAACCAGGTGTAATTTCAACTAAAAAACCTTGAATATTTTTATTTTTGTTAACAAAATTTTTTTTTACTGAAAATTTAACTATTCCATTTTTGGTTTGAAATTTATCTTTTTTTAGTTGAAAATTCAACTATTTGGTTGAAAATTCATCTTTTGCTTAAAAATTCATAAATTTTGTTGAAATTTCATATTTCAATAAAAAATTGTTAACCAAGAAAGATATTTTGGTCACGAAAAAAATGCAACCAAATTGTTGAATTTTCAAGCAAAAGATAAATTTTCAACTAAAAACAGATAAATTTTAAACTAAAAATGGAATAGATCAATTTTCAGTTAAAAATTTTTATTTTTAACAAAAACAAAAATATTCAATCGTTTTTAGTTGAAATTAAACCTGGCTGAAAATTAATCTTTTTTGTTAGAAAATTCAACTATTTGGTTGAAGCTTAACTTTTTTGTTGAAATTTTGATCTGAAATATCTGAAAGTTTCAAAAATCTTTTTTTTTTAATTTTCTCAAGAATCGTAGCAAAATTATAAATATTTTTATTTTAAATGAAAAACAGATGAATTTATACAAAAAATGATAAATTTTCAACAAAATAGTTGAATCCTCAATCAAAAAAGATTAATTTTCAAGCAGGTGAAATTTCAACCAAAAAACCTTCAATATTTTTCAAAACACAAAAAATTTTTGTAAGAAAGATAAAATTTCAACCAAAAAGGAAATTGTTAAATTTTCAGTAAAAAACTTAATTTAAAAAAAAAAAAGAATTTTGAACAAAATAGTTTCGTTTTCAACCAAATAGATGAATCTTAAAATAAAAAAATTAATTTTTAATAACCCAGTTCAACTTTCAACCAAATACTAGAATTTTCGAAAAAAAGATGAATTTAAAAAAAAAAAAAAAAAAATTTCCATTAAAAAACGATTTTTCAAAAAAATAGATAAATTTTTAACCTAATAGTTGAATTTTCAATCAAAGAAACGAATTTCAAAAAA
>JAABKJ010009636.1:0-11156 GCA_011634705.1 Andricus grossulariae
GGTGAAAAGTGGACAAAAAATTGATATTTTTTAGTTCAAAATTCAACTATTAGGTTAAAAATTTGTCTATTTTAGTTGAAAAATTAACTATTTCGTTAAAAATTCATGGTTATTGTTGAAAAATAGTTTTTTTTTTGTAGAAATTAAAATATTTTCTTTGAAAATTCATCTTTTTGGTTGAAAATTTAAGTATTTTAAATAAATATTCGTCATTTTAGATAAAAATTCATGAATTTGGTTGAAAATTAATTTTTTAATTGAAAATTTAACTATTCCATTTTTGGTGGAAAATTGATCTTTTTTAGTTCAAAATTCAACTATTTGGTTGAAAATTGGTATTTTTTAGTTGAAAAATCAACTATTACGTTAAAAATTCATATATATTGTTGAAAAATGGTCTTTTTTGTAGAAATTTAATCTTTTTCTTTAAAAATTCATCTTTTTGGTTGAAAACTTGTCTATTTCAGTTAATTCATGTATATTGTTGAAAAATCGTCTTTTTGTCGAAAATTAATCTCCTTGTTTGAAAATTCATAGCGTTTGGATGCAAATCTAAGTATTCCAGTTAAATATTCATCATTTTAGTAGTTGGATATTCTTCTTTTTGGTTGAAAATAATACGGCGTGGTTGTTGATAGTTCATTTTTTTGGTTTGAAATTCAATTTTTGTTTGAAAACTGATCTTTTTTTTATTGAAAATTTAATTGTTTGATTGAAAATTGATCTTTTCAGTTAAAATTCAACTATTTGGTTGAGAATTTATGTATTTTGTTGAAAATCGTCTTTTTTGGGTAGAAAATTAATCTTTTTGATTGGAAATTCAACTGTTTGGTTAAAAATGCATCTATTTTGTTGAAAATGCAATATTTTTTTACTTGAAAAGTTAGGAATTTGAAGCGGTTTAAATTGAATATAATATAGTACCCTCATTAATTTTATCTAAATATGCTCTGAATTTTAAGTATAAGAAGATAAAGAAAAAATTGCCTTGAGGTATTATTTAAATTCATGGACTGTAGAGACAAATTCAAAAAATTATTAATGATGTTTTTAGTATTATTTAATTAATTGATGGTGTCAATATATTTAAGAATATCTTTGTAATATAATTTGTCAAACTTTCTAAATTAAACATATTATTTGAATCCCCAGAAACTGGAAAAAAAAACATTATTTATAACAAATTTGCGAAACTATATACAGAGTCCGAGTCGATTATTTAAAAAATTGGAAATATTTGAATGGCTCCGTAACAATTGACCAGGAGAAGACCGGGATTTGGAAATCATGCTTTGGGTAGACACCCTGGATACTAAATAGAAAAAAAATGTTGCTGGTGCTTTGCTTGTTACTTTTTTGTTGTGCTAGTGTAAATGAATGCTTATTCGTAGGATTGGAAGGTAGAAGAAAACGCAAAATGGAATTAAAATCTTAGCTCGCACCGAATTAATTAGAGAAAAAAAAAAGTAGTCGCGATGGGTAGCCGTAATACGAGAATTTTGCCAATAGATGTCGAGCATTTAATCCTTCACGAGCAAAACGGCATTCAGGTTTGGCGACTGCTGCTGGAAGGAATCATCATTTGGTACAGCGCTCTGCCACAGTTCCTTCGATAACAATATCCCCTCCTATTTCTCAAATTCCAGTTTCAAATAAGCCGCAGAGAACCTACAGTTTTAAGCCAAAACGACTGAGGTTAGATAGATTTGATTTTCAAGTCTGTGAGTGTCGTTTGTGGTTAACATGAGTTTCATTTTCAAATTTAATATGAACCAGTTTATCGACAACTTTGCTCAATTCAGTTTTATTTCTGGTTGTCCTCCTTGTCATTCTACTAACGCTTTGGAAAATTCGAAAGGACGAAATGTGGGAGGGTGTGAAATTCCGCCTTTTTTGGATTCTCGAAGAAAAGAATCTGATATCAGAAGAAAACTATAGAGAAAATGAAAACAGATTTTGTGTTCTTGTTTTAAAGTGAAAAGTTCGGAGTGTATTAATTTTTTATTTTAGAATTTGAAGCCGTGTTTTTAATCTGCTTGACACTTTGTCTGTTTGTAAATAGATTTGATGTAAAGTTGCTTTAGTGTTGTGTGGTTTATTTGATTTTTTGTACGATTTTAGGCTTATTCTAAGGAGTAAATGTACTTTTTATGGAGTAACCGACATTTTTGTGTCTGAAATGCGAATTAATTGTCATTTTTCCTTAGAATATTCCCGGATCAAGTTTTATTTTGTTTTTCATCTTTATGTTGTATGCTGTTCTTTGTAAATTTGTTTCACAATGTGGTTTGGCTAATAGAAAGTGTTGTAGGAAATCATAGTTCAATTCTAATCTTGTATTTCACTTAAATCGGTCTTTTCTGGAGAGAAATTTCTTATAAAAATATTTGTTTTTCGTTTACAGATCGCAGCCGACTCTCGATGATTCTTCAGGAAAAAGTGGTGCTAAATTCTATCAATCCTACGACAAGCTCTTCATTATCAAAACTCTCACGAGCGAGGAAGTCGAAAGGATGCATTCCTTTTTGAAACACTATCATCCGGTAAGACTCATGATTGAGAATTTAAGATCTGCGATTGTTTTTAATTTTTACATTCTCATCTTATGATGGAGGGTATTAGATTTATGCTAATTTGAAAGTATCTAGTTTTTGTCAATTCTCAGCGTTGTGAGACCCCCTGAGTCCGAAAAAAACGTTTTTACGAACATGTCGGTCTGTTTTGAAGGAATGTTTTCCCTTTTTATTGTTTTTCGCTTAAATGCAAACTGTAATAAAGAACCGAATAAGAAAATCCAACTATTGTTGATTGAAAGTTAATTATTTTTAATTGAAATGTCTACTGTTATATTTTTAATTCAGATTCATCTCTTTTGGTTAGAAATTGTACTATTTTATTAAAACTTGAACTATTTTCTTAAAAAGTCACCTCTATTAGTCAAAAATTCAACTGTTTTGCTGAACATTCGTCTTTTTAGATAGAAAATTCGTCCTTATGGATTGAAAATTCATATTTTGGTGGAAAAAACCCCTCTTTTTTGTAGCTAAAATTTAATTTCTTGTAATTATAAAATCTACTATTATATGTGTGGCTCAGAATTAATCTCTTGGTTAAAAATTATACTATTAGATTAAGAATTTAATTTTTTTTTTAATTTTCTTAAAAATTTATATTTTTTTTGGTAGAAAAGTCATATTTCTTGGCTGAAAATTCAACTCTCTTTTAAAAAAGTCGTCTTCTTAGCTGGAAGATTCAACTAGTTAAATGAAAGTGCAATTATTTTGGGTTGAAATGTAATCTTTTAGTTTTAAAAATTCAACTATTTGGTTAAAAATTAAACTGTTTTGTTGAAAATTTAATTATTTAGTTGAAAATCCAACTATTTCCTTAAAAAGCTACTTCTCTTTTGTAAAAATATTCAACTGTATTGCTGAAGATTTGTCTTTTTAGATAGAAAATTAGTCCTTATGGATTGAAAATTCAAATTTTGGTAGAAAAAACCTCTTTTTTTGTTCAAAGTTAATTCCATTTAATTGAGAAGTCTATTATATTTTTGGTTCAGAATTCATCTCTTTTCGTTAAAAATACTACTATTGAATGTAAATTCACCTTTTTTGGCAAATAAGTCATCTTTCTTGATTGAAAATTAACTTTGTTATTCAAAATTCAAATGTCTTCTAAAAAATCGTACTTTTGGCTTAAAATTTCAACCATTTGTTTGAAAATGCAATTATTTTTGGTTGAAATTTAATCTTTTTGTTTGAAAATTCGACAATTTGATTGAAAATTGTTGATTGAAGATTGAAAATTCAACTATTTGATCAGAAATTCAACTGTTTTGTTGAAAATGTAATTATTATATTGAAACCCCAACTATTTTCTTTTGGTCGAAAATTCAACTGTTTTGTTTAACGTTCGTCTGTTTAAATAGGAAATTCGTCCTTTTGGATTGAAAATTCATTTATTTTGGTAGAAAAGTCATATTTTTTGGTTGAAAATTCAACTGTTTTCTAAAAAATTCGTCTTCTTGGCTGGAAAATTCCACTAATTGATTGAAAATTCAACTATTTCTCGTTGAAGCTTAACCTTTTTTGTTTGAAAATTGAAAACTTTTTTTTTGAAATTTGAACTACTTTTTAGTTGATTTTAGTTGAAAATTTATCTCTTTGGTTAAAAATGTAACTATTTTGTTGCATTTTTTTTAACATTATTTTTTAACTGACAATTTAACTTATTTCATTTTTGGTTGAAAGTTTGTCTTTTTTGTTTGAAAATTCAACTGTTTTGTTAGGTTGAAAATTCTATTCTTTTATTCTCTCTTGTCTGAAAATTTTTTTTTGTGGAAAATTAAACTCTTTTGTTGAAAATTCATCTTATTTGATTAATTCAATTCTTTTTTATTTAAAATTAAAATCTTTTTTAGTTAAATTATTAACTATTACATTTTTTGATGTGAATTATTACTTTATTTATTTTTTGTCAATTTAACTACTTGGTTAAAAATTTGTCTTTTTGGGTTGAAAATTCAACTCTTTTGTTGAAAATTCGTCTTTTCATATGAATTCAATTTTTTTAAATTTTAAATTAAAATATTTCGTAGCTTAATTGTCAACTATTACTTTTTTGGTTGACAATTATTCTTTTTCCGTTAATTCAACTGCTTGGTCGAAAAGATGAACTCATTTTTTTTTAAATTAATTATTTTTTTGTTGAATATTTATTATTTTAGTTGAAAATTCATGTCTTTGGTTGAAAATTTAATTATTTTGTTGACAATGTGTTTTTTTCATTGAAAATTACTTTTTTAACTTAAAATTTAACTTTTTTATTTGAAAATGTATATTTCTGGGTTCAAAATACATTTTTTCAAAAACATTTGACTTCTCAGATAAAAAACTAAATTGTTTTGTTGAAAATTCGTCTCGTTATGTGGAAGGTAAATCTTTTTTGTTGAAAGTTCGAAACTTTTTTGGTTGAGAATTCCAATATTTGATTGAAATTCATCATTTTAGTAGAAAATTGATCTCTTTAGTTAGAAATGTAACTATTTTGTAGAAATTGTGTTTTTTTTGTGGTTGAACTTTTTTTTTTAACTGAAAATTTAATTAATTCCATTTTTGGTTGAAAATTAAACTCTTTTGTTGAAAATTCGTCTTTTTGGATGAATTCAATTCTTTTTGATTAAAAATTTTAATCTTTTTTAGTTGAATTATGTCTTTATGTTGAAATATAATATTTTTTGGTTGAAAATTCAACTATTTTGTTTAAAATGCAATATCTTTCGACTTGGAAGCTTAGTAATTTAAAGTTTTGCATATTTAACTATGAAAAAATTCCTCTCTAGCTCCGCTGGGATTTGAACCCAGATCTACAGATTACCGGTCTAGTGCTTCGGACTCCGTCGCGTCGTCGAGCGCGCCAAACCGGCAATCAGTGGACCTGGGTTCGAATCCTAGCTAAGCTAAAGGGAATTTTTTTTCACAGTTAAAGACTTTAATCTTTTTGTTTTAGGCTAGTAGACCAAAAACCGTCATTTTATTGAAACTCATTTAATAGTTATAATTTAATTTGAAATTTTATTTCAGTACATAGTGGAGCGACATGGAAAAACTCTTTTACCGCAGTATCTCGGTATGTATCGACTTACGGTGGATGGAGTTGAGCATTACGTTGTCGCGATCAGGAACGTTTTCTCGAATCATCTAACTACACACAAGAAGTTTGATTTGAAAGGATCTACTGTAGATAGGGAAGCATCTGACAAAGAAAAGGAAAAGGACCTTCCTACTTACAAGGACAACGATTTCGTTAAAGATGGATGCAAGATCTACATCGGGGAGGAAGCTAAAGAGAAACTCATAGAAACTTTAACCGCCGATGTTGATGTAAGCTGATTCCAAATTTTTGTTTGTTAATTTTATTAGCAGACTTTACACTCTTTTCCCTATTTCCCTCTTTTTCCCTTTTTAAAAGAATTCCTCTTTTTTCGCCTGTTTTCAAGAAACTTCCCTTTTTCCCCCTTTTTCATTTTTTCGCCTAAATGTAAACTGAAATAATATACCTCAACTAGAAAATCCAACTATTTTTGCTTGAAATTTAATTCTTTTGAATTGAAAAGTCTAGTATTATATTTTTGTTTTAGAATTCATCTCTATCGGTTCAAAATTCTACTACATCTCTGTAAATTTAAATATTTTATGGAAAATTCAACTATTTTGTTTAAAAATCATCCTTTTTATCGAAATTTCGCTGAACATTCCTCTTGTTGGATAGAAAATTAGTCCTTCTGGATTGAAAATTCTTCTTTTTCGGTAGAAAAGACATCTTTCAAGGATTATTTATTTTTATGAGAATTCATCTATTCGGATTGAAAATTCAACTGTCTTTTAAAAAAGTCGTCTTTTTGGCTTCAAAATTTTGTAAGTAGTGTTATTGTACTTTTAATCTTCTTTTTTGGTATAAAAGTCGTCTTTTTTGGATGAAGGTGAATTCTTTTTCATCGAAACGTCTACTATTATATTTTTTGCCTCAGAATTGATCTATTTTGGTTAAAAATTCTACTATTTGGTAGAATATTTTGTTGGAAATTCAACTATTTTGTTAAAAAGTCATCTATTTTGGTTTAAAATAAACTTTTTTGTGGAAAATTAAACGATTTGGTTACAAATTCATCTTCAGGCTTGAAAATTTTAACTATTTGGTTAAAAATTCAACTATTTTGTTGAAAATTTGTCACTTCCTTGAATTAACAACTAAAATTGATCGAAAATCATCTTTTCTGGTTTTAAAGTCAACAGTTTTGCAAAACATTCGACTTTTTAGCTTGAAAACTCAACTCTTTTATTGAAAATTCATCTCTTTGGTAGAAAATCTTTTTTGTTTAAAAATTCAATTAAGTTGTTGAAAATTCTTCGTTTTTTGTTGAACTCAACCTTTTTTAATTTAAAATTAAAATACTTTTCGATGAGAATTCATATTTTTTGGTTGAACTACTTTGCAAAAATTCATTTTTAGGTTAAAAGTTGAATTACTTTGTTATAAATTGATTTTTTGTTTGTTGAAGATTAAATTAATGTGTTAAAAATTAAATATATTAACTGAGAATTCAGCTATTAAATTCTTAAAAGTTCGTTTTTTTGCTGTTGAAAATTCATGTATTTTCTTGAATTTTCGTATTTTGGTATGAATCAACTATTTTGTTGAGAATTGATCCTTTTTGGTTAAATTCAACTGTTTTAGATTTCAAATTAAAATCTTTTTTGGTTTAAAGTTGAACTAATTTATTAAAAATTCCGTTTTTTTTTTGGCTAAATATTCCATTTTTATGCAAGAAGTTGAATTTTCAACCTATAAAGATGAGTTTCTAACAAAAAACGTAATAGTTGATATGCCAAAAAAAAAAAAGAAGTTTGATTCAAAATAAAAAGCAATTGGATTTAATTGACAAAAGCGATTTTTCAGCGAAATATTTTAATCCTCAACTAAAACTGATTAATTTTTTACAAAAAAAAAATTTTTTCTTCCAAAAAGACAAATTTTTAAGAAAATACATACATTTTTAACCAAATAGTTAAATTTTCTACCAAATTATTGAATATTTGAGCCGAAAATATGAATTTTCTACAAAACAGTTAAATTTTCAATTAGAGATTATAAATTTTCAACAAAAAAGATCATTTTTAACCAATCAGTTGAATTTTCAACAAAATAGTTCAATTTTCAGTCAAAAAAATTATTTTGTAACAAAAAAACCGAAGCCTCAACTAAAAATGATGAATCTTTAATAAAAAAAATAACTTTTGAAGAAAATAGTTCAACTTTCAACCTAGGAATTGAATTGTTAACCTAAAAAGAGGTATTTACAACGAAAAATGTAATAGGTGATATTTCAAAAAGTAAATATTTTAATAAAAAATAAAAAAGTTGAATTTATCCAAGAAAATCGATTTTTCAACAAAATATTTTAATCCTCAACCGAAATAGATTAATTTTTAACCGGACAGTTGCATTTCGAACCAAAAAAGGTCAAATTTCTACAGAAGGAGACGAATTTTCAATCAAGAAGTATAACAAAATAATTCAATTTTGAATCGAATAATAAAATTTTTCACAAAAAAATGAATTCTTAACCAAAAATTTAAAATAGTATACTTTTTAACCGAAAAGGACGAACTTTCAATAAAAAATAGTTAGATTTTCTTATTAGGTTCTATTAATTCAGTTCGCATTTAAGTAGTAAACGATAAAAAGAGGGTAGAGGCAATACTGTCAAGCTTGTGATAAATAAATAGGAATTTTGATAATTTATAGACTAAAGAATAACATTCTAAGTGAACATTGAAGTTCATTTTTAATACTTTAAATATATTAGGTTAAAAAACTGGAAATTTTTCTTAAAAAATAAAGCTAATTTTCTATTGCACACTTTTAAATTCGAACTACAGATAAGTTTAATATTTGAAAAATTTTATGACACTATTCTGACACTATTTTTTCAGATTTCACCGGGAAAAAACCGGGAGAGAAATATTACACCGGGAGATTCGCAATTTTGAACGGTGAAAATGACAATGATTTTTTTTAGAGAAATCTCATTTTTTATTTAAAAATATCTATGCAGTCGTTTTAAATGTCACTTGATACTACATGATATGATACTTATTAGTAATATATTTATCGTCTTTAAAATTTCTATAATTTTAATTTAAAATCATAGTTTTGAATGCGCAGTTCTAAAACTAAAATTTTAATCTTTGAGGGCCTTGCAACTAAAGTTTTTTCGTAAACTAATTTTAGGTTCATTTTTGAAGGTTTCGAATTTTAAATTTAACAATATTGTAGTTTCAAATTTAAATAGTGAAATATATAAAAATGACAGGACGATTTTTAGTTGAAGATTTAAACAAATAAATAATTTCAAATAGAAAAGTATGTGATAGGAAAATTTCAAGAATGAATAATAATTGTAAAGGAAGATTTGAAATTAAAAAATTAAAAATTGAGTTTAAAATAAAAAAAGATAAAAATTAAACTATCGGAAATTGATGCATCAGTAATTGAATAATTTCGGTAATTTTAGATGGTTACAATTTTAGAGATCTGAATTTTCATGTTGAACGCTGTTGAATTTTGGAAAGTATAATTAGCAATTTAAAAATTATCAATTTTTAAGCGATTTAAATTTACTTCAAATAATTGAAATTTTAAAGGGTTTGAGTATAAAAAAGTTTTAATATCACAATTTTTGGTAATTAAAATGTTTTCAGTTTTAAATGAAGTTCGCATTTGTTTAACTTTCAAAGTTCCGGAATAGAAGTTTTTTCATGTTCAATGTTTTTCATTTAAAATTGCCATTTATTTTGACATTTTTTTATAATAATTCAATTCATTTTTTGATTTTGGAAAAATTTGTCTCATCAGCTTTAGTGTTAAATTATAATTTTGTTATTCAATAATTTAAAATTCTGGAATTTCAGAAGCTTTGATTTTTAATGATTCAATTTAATTTTCAATTCCAAATTGTCGAAATTTAATTGCTTTGAATTTAAAATTATTCAAATTCAAAAGTGTTCAATTTTTAATTATTTAATTTTGAACGCTTTTAATTCAATTTCGTGATTCTTTAATTTAAAATAAAATGGTTTAATTTTTAGCGCTTCGACTTGGAAATTATACAATTAAACCCCTAATTAAATTGTCCAAAATTTTTATATACATATTTGAGACGCTTTCAATTCACAATTATTAATTATTGTTTCAAAAATATATAAAACATAAGATTACTTAAAAATTGGTTTAATATTGGATTTTTAAATTGTTTATATGATTCAAAGTCAATAGATTTCTTGCAAAAAGGTTTCTTAATTTCGACTTAGTTTCGACTTCCGCAATTGATCATATTTGTGAAAAAACTGTGGGTTTCGCAAAGAGAGTATATTTTTTGCTTCAACCCCGGAGAAACCACGAATATTTACCGGGAGAACCGGGAGAAAGGCTGGAGACAAAAATTTTAAAAATAGTGAATCGAAGGCCTGCTATTTTTCAAAATTTATGCTACTATTGACACTATTCTGAATTTCTCAAATGAGTCCGAGGCCTGGAACTATCATGAATATAACTTCGATATTTCCTGAATTTGTCGAAATTATATTTCTTCAGCCTGTACTTCAATTTTTAGTTGTCTTTAAAAAAATGTTTTGTTATTCATTACAGTTCTTAACGCGATTACACTTAATGGATTACTCTTTACTGCTCGGTTTGCATGATTGTGTACGAGCTGAACAAGAAAATCGGGAACGAGCTGAAAGGGAGGAAGACGAAGACAATCATGATGATGAGGACGATAGTGAATCCGGAAGTGGTCTTGATAATCGGGGTAATGCCATGGGAGAGTGAGTAAAGTTTAATCTTCTATTTAAAGAATTATAGAGTCCGTAGATAAGTTTAGAAATTGAGGATACTGTAGGACAGATCGTTTTTGAGGTTTTGTAGAATTTGAACTATTTTTTAAAACGCAGGCCTCACAATCCATATGGGATAAAATTTAGGGACCAAAAGGTACTTTTTTTGCTCTCTATGGGTAACTGATTCAGGATAAATACATAAGATTTCAAAACAATTCAAGTTCAATTGAAAAGAATTCAAATGAATTGAATTTTTTTTTTTTAATCAAAAAATTCTATTGATTTCCGTGAACTTGGAGTGAATTTAAATGAATTTAAGCTGAACGAGAAGAATTCGATGAAATTTATAAACATTTAAGGTGAATTAAAAAAATGCAAATGAATTGATAACAATTTAAAAGTATGAAAAAACTGTATTGAATTCAGTGAGTTTGAAACGAGCTTACAGAAATTCAAGGGAATTCAAAAGGATTTGATGAAATGCCTAAAAATTCAGGGTAAGTTTAAAAGAATTTAGGATCACGTTAATAAAAACTTGTAAAAATTCAAAAAGAAAATTGAATTAAATAGAATTGAGTGAATTTAGAAGAATTGAAGCAAATAAAACAGGGTGGCCACTCAACCGGGAGAACCGGGGAAAAGTCGGGAGAAACTTGCACCGGGAGAAAACCGGGAGAAAGCCGGGACAAAAATATTAAACCGGGAGATTTCCCGTATTTCATAATTCGCGCGTTTTGTAAGTTTTGGGTAAAA
>JAABKJ010009637.1:0-11156 GCA_011634705.1 Andricus grossulariae
GAATTTTCAACAAAATACATGAATTTTTAACCAAATACTTGAATTTCCAAATAAAAAAGATAAATTTTCGACCAAATGGTTGAATGTCAAACAAAAAAAAGATCAATTTTCAATCAGAAATGGAAAAGTAAACCTTTCAGTTTAAAAAATCAATTTAATTTGCTTATTTTCAATTTAAAAAAATTTAATTATATCAATCCACAATGTCGAATTTCCTGTACAAAAACAAATGTTCAATAAAATAGTTGAATTTCCTACCTGCAAAAATGAATTTTTAACCATATTTTCGAATTTTGAAAAAAAATCAAACATTAACCAAAAACAGTTGAATTTTCAACAAATACATGAATTCTCAGCGCAAAATTCAATAGTTAATATTGCAGCCAAACAAAATGAATACTCAACAAAATAGTTAAATTTTCAACCGAAAAGTTGAATTTTCAACCAAATATGTGAGCTTTTAACCAAATAGTTGAATTTTCAACCTTCAAAGATGAACTCTCAATCAAAACGTCAAATTTTCAACGAAATACATGAATTTTCAAATAAATAGTTGAATTTTTAACTAAAAAAGAAGATGAAAAAATATTGATATTCTATTTTATATCACAATTATACAAAAAATTAGGCATGCTCTCGAAAAACAAATTCCCTCTCTTTAAACAAAAATTACCTGACATTTTCAGGTTTTTCCAGGTGAGTATACACCTTGATTATTATATATACATGCACATCCAAAAAACGATTCAGCAGTATTTTTCTGTTCAGCAGAGAATAAATTTGAAAACAATTTTTTGTCTTCAAGGGAATAAAAGTTCCAGGACCACGAGCAAAATTCAAGGACTTTTCCAGGTTTTTTTCAGGTAGAGAAAAATTCAAGGATTTTTCCAGGTCTTCAAGGATTTCCAGGACGCTGGACACCCTGGTTGAAAAATCATTGTTATTCAATTTTTTATTGCAATTTAAAAAAAATTAATCATGCTCTGTAAAATATTTCGCCTAAAAAAAAATGCTTTGACATTTATAGAGTTTTCCAGATATATAACAATTCCCCGACAATTCCAGGTTTTCCAGGTAAGGTCCTATGTGTGATTATGTATAAAAATTAAAAACATTGTACAAAGATATTTTACCAGAGAAAAATCTCGTTAAAGAGTCAAAAACATTAATTTCGATAAACGAGGGAGATAAAAGCTCTAAAGTTGGTATAATGGATGTCATAAAAAATGCAGCTTTGACTGTATGAGAGTAGAAAGGGATTTCCTTTTTTCGTAGCAGATGTGGATTATCGCGGGTCGCGGTTTTCGCATAAAATAAAAATGGAAGTCGTTAATTTGTTTTTCTGAACACACTTTTTTCTCTATTTTTTCAGTTCTGTATTTATGAGTAGTAATAAACAGAATGATTTAAATAATTAATGCTCCACAATCTCTATTTAAAAAAGGGGCCACATCATTTTATTAAAATACATATTTTTTATTCCGAAAATTTATTTTTGAAGCTTGACGGTGCACACAAATTGAATGAAATAAGACGTATTCAAGATTCATTCATTTTTTATCAGACTTTTCATAATTTGAGATTTGTTTCACTTTTTGATGCCGAAGTATTAAAAATTGCACTTCAAAATCCGCTAATTTGGAGGGGCTGTTCATTTCGGTCACTACAAGATATTTTTGAGATATTCAGGCTTTCCTCGTTTCAGTTTATCTAGTTTTTTGCATTCTCTCAAAATTTACAAAAAATATCAAAATAATAAAAAATAGTAGTTATATCGATTTTTTGGAAAACAAAACTCTCAAAAGCCATACCTTTTTCTCCTGAAAGTTTTAGCAATAACAGGTTATTAATAGTCTACTTATCATACAATTTTTATTTGGTATTTTTTTTTTATTTTCGGGGAAAAAATATTATTTTTGATTTTTTTTTTCAAAACTTTGCCCCATATTCAATTTTTGAGAGTTTAAGGTTCTTCTTGTTCCAGTTTGTCAAGTCTTTTTTTTAGTTTTTGGAAACCGATAAGGCAAACGAATGAATTTAAAATGTTATTCTTTAATCAATAAATTATCAAAATTTCTATTTATTAATCACAGTATTCATTCTTTTCCCTATTTCCTTCTTTTTCTCGTTTTTCTACTTAAATGCGAATTCGAAAAATACAACCCAGTAAAAAAATCGAACTACTTTGTATTGAATGTTCATTCTTTGGGGATAAAAAGTCTACGATTGAAATTTTGCTTAAAAATTTTATTATGAAGTTCAAAATTGAATAATTTTGTTCATGGTTCAACAATTTTATGAAAAGTCATACTTTTTGGTTGAAAATTCAACTGTTTCGTTGAAGATTCGTATTTTTGTCTTGAAAGTTCAACAATTTGATTATATATTATTTTCATTCTTGACTAACAATTTTTTTTTTTGGAAAATTGAACAATTTTTTTAAAACATTCATCTTCTAAGTTTGAAAATTTATCTCTTTCTGTAGAAATTTCACCTTTCTTGGTAAAAAATGAAACAGTGTGGTTAAAAATGAATCTGTTTCCTTTGGAAATTAAATTTTGTGTTAAAAATTTAACTGTTTTGAAGAAAATTCTCATTTTCGACATAAAAATTCAAAAATTTGATAAAAAGTTTGATTATTCGGTAGCAAATTTATGTATTTTGTTAAAAATTCGTCTTTTCTGAAAGAATGTCAATTTTTTTAGGTAACAATGCAACCGTTTAGTTGAAGATTGATCTGTTTTAATTGAGGATTCAAGTATTTTGTTGAGAATTCTTCTTTGTTGGTTAAATCCAACTGCTTTTTTATTTTTAATGAAAATACTTTTTTGTTGAAATATCAACTATTACATTCTTCGCCGAAAATTCGTCTTTTTAGGTTGCAAATTAAATTCCTTGATTGAAAGTTGAACTACTTTCTTAAAAGATTATTTTTACGTTTGAAGATTCACAATTTCAGTGGAAAATTCGTTTTTTTTTAATGAAAATTAATTCTCTTTAAGGAAAATTTAACTGGTTTACTATTAGTTAAATATTGCTCTTTTTAATTCAAAAATTAAACTATTTAGTTTAAAAATTTTAGAAACGAAAAAAATATGAAGTAAAAATTAATCAAATAAAATTTGGACTAACATCATATCAATTGTTTAAACTATTTATTTGAAAATATATGTAATTTGTAGAAAATTCATCTTTTTGGCAGAAAATTAATCTTCTTAGTTGAAAATTCATTTTTTTGGTTGAAAATTTAACTAAATGGTAAACAATTCAACTGCTTTGTTAAAAGCTCACCTTTTTGGCTTGAAAATTCAACATTTTGGATTACATTTTTTTCTTTATTGACTAAAAAAACTTTTTTGGTTGAAAATTCGCTTTTCTGATTTGAAAATTCATCTATTTTGGTAGAATGTTAATCTTTTTTAGTTAAAAATGCAATTTTTTGATTGAAAATTCATCTACTTTGGTTGAGGATTCAAGTACTTTGTTGAAAATTCATCATTTTTGGTTCAATTCAATTGTTTTTGATTTGAAAATCTTTTCTTGGTTAACCCTTTGAGGCATAGTGCCCATAGTAGTATGGCACCTTTTTGACCTTGTTTTTAAATTATTTTCACATAGATTTTAACAAATTACAAGAGCAAAAAGTGAGTTAAAAGTATTGTAGAACTCAATTTGACATTAAGAAGCCTTGAAAACATTTGTTTTAATGTAATGGATTTTATAAATAAACAAAGTGAGAAAATACAAGCTTTTTACACACTGAATGTAACTGCTTTTTACGAATCTGAAGTAAAAATCCAAAATGGCGTATTCAATATGGCAACAAAAAATTAAAAAGTGCGTGCCATGGCTTCAAAATGGGTTTTCGGTTGTTTTTTTTTGAGTTAGCGCAATTTTTGAAAATTTCAAAATTAAAATGAGCCGATACAACATAGCCGAAAATATTTAAAAAATATGTCCCGTGACTCCAAAATAGGTTTTCGGAGTTTTTTGAGTAGCTGATTACGAACATAAAGTCAACATTCAAAATGGCGGATCCAATATGGCAGACAAAACAATTAAGCAATTCGTATATAAGGAAAAATGTTTGCTTCAAAGGGTTAAAATATCAATTACTACCTTTTTTGTTGGGAATTTATCTTTTTTGGTTCAAAATTCCACTACTTAGTCGAAAATTGAAGTACTTTCGTAAATTCAGAAGAAAGAGTAAGATTTACCACCACCCCCCCCCCCTCCGAAAATCGTTTGACATTATTGGATGACCCATAAATAAATTTACGAGAGAAAATTATTATTGAGACAATTTTCTGGTATGTTGTGATTCGTTGAGAGGGCGGACATATTTTAGTCAAAAAGTTCAAAAATATTTTTCAAGGAAAAGTAAAGAAATAGTGGCATTAGCGGCCAATTTATGAGAAAATTGTGTTTTTAGTGTAATTTTCCCCCAAATATACCCACAGGTCCTGACGAAATCACAAAAACAGGCCGACGAAACCCTCGTGTATCTTGAGGACACGGAGCGACCCAAGGATGCCAGCCCTCTGCATCCATCTCGCAAGTGTTTCGGCATGTCCCTGGCACGCGGTTATGGCTTTCAGGTTACGAACCAGTGATAGTTTCGCACCTCTGAGAGCACTGATCACAATGAAAATATATCACAATATAATTATTAAATTATTATCAAACATTATTTTATTATTAATAGCATGTATATATATACTTTGTAAAGTGCCCCCTCCCCGTCCTTTGGTTAATGTTATTACATTTTGACAAATTCCCTTAATTAATTCCCATTTGTAATAAGTTATTAGGACGTTCCGCGGATAGTTGTGGCAATATCTGAGGATCGTATTAATTAGATAGTGGTATCGCAAATTGAAATTCAATAACCGTGTAGCGAGACACAGAGGGTCACGCATTGCGCGTAGAGGATCAACTTTCATGGAGAATGAGACCCTTCGCGGATACGGTGTATTAATGACAGAGTTACTGTATATGTGTCGAATAAAAATGGAACGCGCTCAAATATTTAAAAAAAAAACCCTAGAAACACATAATTCTTCCCATAACTATAACTCATTTTCTCTTCAGGAATGTATAAAATGAATTTTCCAGTTATCTAAAACCGCCGTAAATTAGAATGTGTTGTCATAAAATATTACTGTTCCATAAATGCAAATTTATTTTAATTTTGAATCGTAAAAATGTAGCACAAATATTTTTAACACGGGTTTAATTGGTGGAAAATATGGGTAATTTAAACATATGCATAAAAAGTGGATGAGTGAGGACATTTTTTCAAACAGCTAGAAATGGGTCACTGATTAAAACAGGGTGACTGTTTAAATCAAAGAAGAAAGTTGTCGGTCATTTATCGGTTCGCAAACATTTTTTTACCGTCAGTTAAATTTAAAAAATCTAAGTCTTAAAGATAAAAATGTGTTCATCTGAAATAATAAAAACACGAATTCAAATTAAAGTACTAAAAGAAAAACTCTTTAATTTTAAAATTGTAGATAAAAAATTTTGAATACAAAATTATGTATTTAAACACTTAATAATTTACAAGTATAAAATGAAAGCTATTACCAATTTTTAATTAAATGCAGTTAAACTGCAAAATTAAAATTTTATAAATTTTACAGTTCAAAGAAACATTCAAAATTGAAGGTTTATTTTATTTTTTAAACTGAATGCTTTTTAAATTTAAGTAAAGTTATATTAATTTTAAGTCTATAGTTTCAAATAAATAATTATTCAATTGTTATTTACACTTCAAAAATTGTTTTGGTTTTGAAATAATTTTAAATATTCTATTAAAATTATTTGTTTAGAATAAGAAATGATTAAAATCTTCCCAGAAATATCAATATCTTTTTTTATTATCTTAAAACCATTCAATAGCTTCAAAATCTTACATAAAATCTTCAAAAATTCACATATTGTTTGAAAAGTATAAATTTTTTTTCAAAACTGCTAAATATCTTTTAAAATGATTCGAATTTTTACTCAAATTTTTTTTAAATCCTGCAAAATAAAACAAAATTGCCTTAAAATCTTCCAGATTTGTTTTCATAATTTTAAAAAGCCTTTTCAATCTTTTTAAATATTCTCCTAAAGTTAATTTTTTTATAATCATTTTGAATTTTCCTGCGAACCTTAAGACAATTTTTGCATTCTTATGAAACCTTTCACAATTCTTAAAAAGCTTCTAAATTTTTTGTTTGAAATCTGCAAAAATCTACATTTTTTTTTAATAGTTTGAAATTATTTCCAGATTTAAATCAATTTGGAATATTTTCAAAACTTCTAAATATCTTTTCTACTTACTCGAATTTTTGTAATATTAATAAGTGTTCAGTTGTTATTTATACATTGAAATCCAAAAATTCAGTTTCAATTGGTTCAGTTTCGAATATTTTATTTTAAATGACTCGTTTTAAATGAACAGTCCAATATTGATATTAATTAAATCATTGTTTTTTTTCTGAATTAAAAAAGTATGAAATTGAACGGGTTAAAATGGAATATTTTACACTGAAACAATATTTCAATAGAATATTTCGAAATAAGACAGTTGAATTTTTAACGTTAAGATCTGTAAATTCTTTAATTTTGAACAGAATCAGAATCGTCTTGTAAAATCAATTATTGTTCACTTTTTAATACGAAAAATACAGTTCAATCACAAACGCCTTTTAATTTTTAATTGTTTGAGTCTTTAAAAATTTTTAAATAAAAAATGTTCGCTTAAAAATGAAAAAAATTTCAAGTAATGAAATAAAACTTATAAATTTGTAGATAATTTCTCAAATCAGAGAAGAGATAGAAAGTTTATTTTAAATTGAAATTTGTAATATTTCAAGTGATTGAATAGATTTTTCTCTTAAAAATTAGAAAAAAATCCGGTCAAAAAATAAATTCCCTGTCATTTCCCGGTTTTCACGGTCCAGCAGACACCCTGATTGAAATCAGTAAGGATTTTCACTAAAAATCAGTGAAATCTCACTGACTCAAATTTAGAGAGTAATTTCTCGTGAGGATTTAATGGAAAAGTCATCTCGACATTTCCGCTATTCGCATAACACACTGCCACATCGCGACCGCAATATTTTTTTATTTTGGCCCTGTGCCCGATTTTTTTATCGGTATACTTTTCGTGACCACATCGCACATATTTTTGTGTTTTAGCAATACTACGTTTCCGGAAATTCATTTGAAGTCATTTGTCACCGTTTCCGAAGAGAATTTCAAGTTTTTGGAAAGAAAAATATTTTTTTTTTTGCAACAAAATAAAAATTTGGAATAACTAGTTGTTAAGTTTTTGAACATACAAACATAATTTCACTGAGATTTAAGAATCTTAAGTGAATTGTTTTGGAATTTGAAAACATTTTTCAAAAATGAGTCTAGAAAATTTCGAAGAAAACTTTTTGATTTTACAGGATTTTACAGAATATTAGGAAAACTTCGAGTCATTTAAAGACATTTAGGACTTTTGTAAGTTTGGAAGCAAAATATTCTATACATTTTCGAAAATCTTCTCCAGCTTTAAAATATTTTTAAACTCTTCAAAACTTGCAAAATTTCTTAATATCTTTTTAAATGATTTTATTTTTTCCTAAATTTAAAAAAAATTCCTTCTAATTGAAAATATAGCCTTTAAATTTTCTAGATTCTTTTTTGACAATTTTGGAAATCTTTTAAAATGTTTTAATTATTTCAAATATTTGAAATATTCTTTGGAAATTAATTCTTTAAAGTAAAAAATGATTTTAAATTTTCCCAGAAATCTTGAGAACATTTTTTTAGCACCTTGAAAAATTTAAAAAATTTCTAAATCTCCTTTAAAATAATTCGAAATTTACCTAAAATTTTCCACAAAGTCTGCAATGTCAAGAAAATTGCCTTAAATTATTCCAGATTCTTTTTTGAAAATTTTGGAAATTTGTAAAAATGTTTCGAAAGCTTTTTAAATATTCACTTAAATATAATTTCGAAAAAAAAATCATTTCAAATTTTTCCGTGAATCTCAAAAAAGATTGTTTCGTTCTCTTGAAATCTTTCAAAATTCTTAAAATTCTTCTTTTCTGGAAATCTTCAAAATCTAAATTTCTGCAACAAATTTTGAAATCCTTACAAGTACTCGAATTTTATCTAAACTGTTGTAATCTTGCAAAATTGCAAAATTTTGCTTCAAAATCTTTTATATTATTTTTCAAAATTTTAGTAAATCATTTGAAATATTCCGAAATATTTTTCAATTTTCTGTTAGAATTCATTTGTCAAAAGACAAAAAAAAAAAGTGAAATTTTCCCGTAAATCATAAGCAATTTTTTCATTCTTTTGAAACCTTTCAAAATTCTTAAGAACCTTATAATTTTTTTATTTTTTCGATAAAATACACTTTGTTTAAAATTGTTAAAAATATTTTCAACTTTAAAAATATTTTGAAATCTTTTTGAAACTTATAAATATCTCTTGCACTAACTCATTCTTTTTTAATTTTGTAATCTTGCAAAATTGTAAAATTTTGTTTAAAAATACATCTACATTCTCGTTCAAAATTTTCCATGAATCTTGAAATTTTTTTTTTATTCTCTCCAAACCTTTCAAAATTCTTGAAAGGCTTATAAATATCGTTTCAAATTCTTCCAAAATCTACATTTTCTTAACATTTTTTTTCTCAAGATTTCAATTGTTTTCGGATTATTTCAAAACTTTTAAATATCTTTTTAAACCATTGAATTTTGCTAAAAAATGTAAAAAATTGTGTTTTAGTGTTACAGATTCATTTACGAAATATTTTTAAATCTTCAAAACTTAAATAAATTTCTTAAAAGAAAACCTGAATTATTTTGAATTTTCCCAGAAATATTATTGGCGATAATTTTTTTTTATCGGTGTCGACAATTTTTTTTACTGGGATCATACTTTCATTTTTCCCATCTCTTTAAAAGTTTAAAAACGTTTAAAAACGACAGTATGCTAGCAAAATATTAAGGACAGAATTATTTCCCAATATTAACAGATCTTTTAAAATTCAAATTTCATCATCAATGTTTAGAAACATTTAAAAATCTTTTTTATCATGAAATAAAAATACTTATTTCAAAATTTTCATATACAAAATTGATGGTGCAGAAAATTCGTCATCTTTATTAATAGATAAAAAGTATTAAATAGCCACTGAAAGTCATATTGTCGTAACCAATAAGGTTTTCGACAACAATGTATACGAGATCTCGCGACTAAAACTTAAAAAAAAATTTGATTTGATTTTTCGAAAACAATACTTTCAAGATTTAATATAAGCAGGCTAGATCAGAGGGTCAAGGGTCGAAGGTGCGGAGTCAGATGTCCAGCCTAGACTTCAGGGGTTAAAGATCAGAGGCCAAATGTCAGAGATCAAAAGTGAAGACTTAGAGGTAAGGGGACAAATACAGCGGTAAAAGTCAGAGCTCAAAGATGAGGGGTCATAGGTGACAGGTCAAAGAAGAGGGATGGTAGGTCAAAGGTAAAAAATGCAGTGAATTCAAACAAGACAATAAAAAATCGTCCTTAAAACTTTAATCTGCGTTTTATAAAATCGACAAGGGAGTAAAGAAGAGATCAAGAGTAGGAGCTTTTCTGGTACAATTTTGAGGCGTGATAAGAATCACAATTAGTTTCTCACTGCTCACGTATCAGCTATCAGGTATGGGAAATTAAGTATGCTCTACACGAAAGAACACGTGATGTACATAGAAAAATGCTGCATCGACTGCTATTCCTTTAAGAACAGCGCTTGTGACGCACTACTCACGATCACAAAACAATAAATAAAAGCAGTTTTAATATCCTTCTGGGAAGATCGAATACGATTTTTATGATAAATTCACGCAAATTTCAGTATTAAATAAAATAGTTAAATAAAAAAAAAATTAATCAAAGTATTTAATTTTAATACTTAAATAGAAAAAAATGATGAGTATATTGAAAAAGTAATAATATACATATATTTGGGTAGTCCATAAAAAAATTTTTTTTAGAAAAGTGAAAACGCTGTACGATTTTTTCAAAAGATAAGTCAAATACTCAAGTTTGACCCGTACAAGTACACGATCGGATAATTCTAAGTACCGTCTCAAAATTTGTAAACTAACAACTGTAAACAAGTCGAAAAATGACCATTTTCAAATGAATTTTTTTATTCGTTGCAGCAAATGAATAAAAAATTATTGCGACCATCATTGAGATCTTTTAGCAATATAGGATAAAAATTGTAACAAATTTTTTATTTAAGGTTTTGACGTCTATAGGCAATTGAAAATTATTTGTCTTTTGTAATAGTTGCAGATTTCCATTCGGCATGACTTTTTGCAGAATAATATTGCTAGCAAGTCCATTACCCTCGGTTCAATTTGCAAGATAAAAAGACGAATTTTAAAAAAAGAATTGAATTTTTGAGAATAAAGATCATTTTTAGCTAAGAGAGATGAATTTTTAATCCAAAAGGATGCGTTTTCAACAAAATAGCTGCATTTTCAATCAAAAAGATTAATTTTCTACCAAAAGACGACTTTCAACAAAATACATGAATTTTTAACAAGATAGTTGAACTTTTAACTTATAATGATGAGTTTTTAACCAAATTAATTCAAAGGAAAAAGGCGACTTTTTATCAAAACAGTTGAATCCTCAACCATTTAGATGAATTTTCAACAACATTTCAACAAATTCAAGCGAAAAAGTAAAATTCTGTAGAAAGCAGTCGACTTTTAAATCAGAACAGAATAGTTAAATTTTCAGCTGAAACAAAGAATTTTCAATTATTTTTATTTAACTAAAAATGGAGAATTTTTAACATAATAGTTGAATCCTCAAGCAAAGTGAGGAATTTTCAACAAAAAAGATTAATTTTCTACCAAAATAGAATTTTGAACCAAAAATATTAATTTTTACAAAAAAGTTGATTTTCAACCAAATTGTTTAATTTTCTACCAAATTGGTGAATATTCAAGCAACAGAAATCTATTAAAACTTTGAATTTTCAACTAAAAAGATAATTTACAGCCAAGTAGTTGAGTTTTCAACCAAAAAATTAATTCTCAACGAAAAATGTAATAGTCAATATTTCAGCCACAAAAGATTTTAATTTGAAACAAGACCAATTT
>JAABKJ010009638.1:0-11156 GCA_011634705.1 Andricus grossulariae
TTTTTGGCTGAAAATTTATCTATTTGGTTGAAAATTCATGCGTTTTGTTAAAAAATTAATCTCCTTGCTCGAAAATTCATCTATTTGGTTGAAAATTCACGTATTTTTTTCAAAATTGGTCTTTTTTTATTGAAAATTAATATTTTTGTTTGGAAATAAAACTATTTTGTTAAAAAAAATGGATTATATTGTTAAAATTTTTGTTTTTGAAAATTATTTTTTTTTTTAACTGAAAATTTAATTATTTCATTTTAGATTGTAAAATTATATTTTTTAGCTGAAAATTCATCTGTTTTGTTAAAAATTCTTTTTTGGTAGAAAATTAATCTTCTTGTTTGAAAATTTATATTTTTGGTTGAAAATTAAACTACTTTGGTGAAAAAATTAACTATTTTGTTAAAAAATTGTTTTTTTTGTTTTGTTTAAAATTAGTTTTTTAACTTAAAATTTAACTATTCCATTTTAGATTGTAAAATGATCTTTTTTGGCTGAAAATTTATCTATTTGGTTGAAAATTCATGCGTTTTGTTAAAAAATTAATCTCCTTGCTCGAAAATTTATATTTTTGGTTGAAAATTAAACTATTTTGGTGAAAAAATTAACCATTTTGTTAAAAATTCTTTTTGTTGATGAAAATGAGTTTTTTTCAACTGAAAATTTAACTATTCCATTTTAGATTGCGAAATTATCTTTTTTATCTAAAAATTCATCTATTTGGTTGAAAATGCACGTTTTTGTTGAAAATTTGTCTTTTTGGATAGAAAATTATTCTTCTTCCCTGAAAATTCATCTTTATAGTTGATAATTCTTTTCTTATTGACAATTATTTTCTTTGCTGAAAATATAACTATTCAATTTTTGATTGTAAATTAAGCTTTTTTAGTTGTAGGTTGAACTAATTTGTTAAAAATGTATCTTTTGGGTAGAAGATTAATCTTCTTGGTTAAAAAATAATTTTGTTGTTAAAAATTCAACTGTTGGGTTGAAAGTCGAACTATTTTGTTAAAAATTCATGTTTAAATAAAATTATCGTTTGTTTTTAGGCTGAAAGATGAACTTTTTGAGATCTTCAAATATCTACTTTTTTTATTTTGTGAAATGTTTTCAAGTTTGAAATTAATTTCAAATCTTTTCAATACTTCTAAATATCTCTTAAACTTAATCGATCTTTTTCTATATTAATAATTGTTCAATTTTTATTTATTCATCAAAATTTGTTTTTGTTTTTAAAACTTTTGAAATATACTATTCAAATTAATTTTCAAAATAATTTATTTGAAATTTATTTACAACTTATTGAAACCGAGTTTCGGTCAAATTGGACCAATTTAACATAAATACAATTTCCATAAATAATATGCGGGTTCCTTTCGAATCCCTGAAACTAAACTTACTTAAAATTTGCTTCAAATGAAATTAAAAGGATAATTAAAAAAAAGGCACAAACTAAATTTTCTTTCCTCCTTTTATTAAGAATAGTACATGGATGTAAAATGTACATTTTGAAGCACAAAAAAGTATTCCGGTTTCCTGCAACAAAGAAGAAATACAAAACGAATTAAAACTATATTCTAAGTAACATTATTTAAAAATCAAAATAAATTCTAATAACTTATTTCGATTTTTTAATAAGTTGTGATCAGAATTGAACATTCAACATGATTTGACAGTGTTTGTACGCACTTTTCAGTCCGCCCGTTCAAAATTCATCATAAAAATGAAGTTCACAAATTAATTCAGGGCGAATTCATTTTTGATATTTTGCACCGGACTTTACAGCTTTAATTTTAAAATTTGGTTGCAACCTTGTCGAATTTTTTTTTAAATTTTCCAGTGTCTAAACCAATACAGATATTTTTAATTTTTTTTTTAACAAAATAACGGCGATTTTTCTGAAACTTTTGAGGGAAACAACTTTGCTCTTTTCACTTTTTTGTATCTAATCTCGTTCTTGCAAAAAAAAAATACAAATAATAATTTTTAATAAAAAGAAATCAAGTTCCTTTTTGAGAAAAATGATTTTCAAAATTTTCAGAATCAAAAGGAAAAATTAAAATATTTATATTGGTTAAAATACTTGTCCAAATTGTTTTTTAAATTAATTCCATGAAATACGTGCCTAAAATTCTTTGAAAAACAACATAATTCGACCGATTTGAAATGAATTTGCCCAAAAGATTCTTAGAACGTTTTTTTTCTTTTTTTGGGAAAAATAACTTGTATATTTACCAGTCTGGTCAAGTTGCGCCACCTGAAAAAAAAACACAAAAAAGAATTAAATCTCGGTTTAGGAATTAAGATAGGAAAATAATAATGCGAATAACTTATTTGGATTTTAAATAAGATGTGATCAGAATTGAACATTCAACAGGATTTGACAGTGTTTGTACGCACTTTTCAGTCCGCCCGTTCAAAATTCATCATAGAAATAATTATATATTTATAATTATATAATAATTGGTAAAAAACCGCGCTTGACCGGCTAAATGTTTAAACAGTTCGAATAATTTCCATGTTTAACCGTTTAGACATTTAACCAGTAGAAAAGTTCAATCGTTTAAACTTTTCATCGTTTTCAACTTCTTTTTATTTATTTAAACTAACCAGTTCAGGACCTAAAAATCAAAAAGTGCAATGGATAATTAATTTCATTTTCGAAGAAAAGTCTTCAGTTTTCTAACCTAGTATTTTAAAAGTATCAAAAATTAATTTCAATGTTTATTCGAACTATTATTCTTTAGTCTATGAATTATGACAATTTTTATTTATTTATCGCAGGTTTCCTTCCAAACAAATGTAATTTTTTTTTAATTGCTGGTTGAAAATTAATCTGTTTGGGTTGAAGATTCTATTATTTTGTTGAATTCAACTGTTTTTTATTTATATTAAAATCTTTCTGAGTTGTTAAAAAGTCCTTTTTAGTTGAAAATACATTTTTTAAAATAAAAATGTGTTCTTTATAAGTTAAATATTCAAATATTTGGTTGAAAATTCACGTATTTAGTTCATTATTTTGTTTGTAGAAATTTATTCTTCTTTGTTAAAAAAAATTGTCATTCTGGATGAAAATTCATGTATTTTGTTTAAATTTGGTCTTTTTTGGTTGAAAGTTCATCTTCGTTGGTTGAAAATTCATCCTTTTTAGTCAAAATCATTATTACTTAGTAGAAAATTTAATTATTTCGATGCAAATGCAACAAGTTGGTTAAAGCCATTCTTTTTTATTGAAAATTCAAATGCTTTAATGAAAATTCATCTTTTCAAGTTGCAAATTCAACTACTTGGTTGAAATTTAACTATTTTGTTGAAAATGCATTCTTTTTTGGTTGAATCCAGGTGTTATTGATCTGAAAATTTTTTTTTTTTGGTGGACAATTCGTCTTACTTCGATAAAAGTTGAACTGCTTTGTTAAAAATTAATGTTTTAGTTGAAAATTAACTTTTTCTATCTAAAAATTTAATTATTCCAGTTTTAGTAGAAAATTCGTCTTTTTGGTTTGAAAATTCATCTCTTTTGGTCGAAAAAAAAGGTTTGGTTAAAATTAATCGGCTTTGGTTGAGAATTTAAATATTTGGTTGAAAATCCATGTATTTTGTTGAAAATTTGACATTTTTGGTAGAAAATTAATCTTCCCAGATGAAAATTAATCTTTTTAGTTTTGATGAAATTCAACAATTTTGTTAGTCATTCTTTTTGGTTGAAAATTCAAACAGTTAAATGAAAATTCGTCTTTTTGGGTTTCAAATTTAATTATTGGTTGAAAATATTCAACAATTTGATTGAAAATAAATCTCTCTGGGTAAAATTTTTTATCTTTTTTAGCTAAATATGCAGGTTTTTGGTTGTAAATTTAAAAAATTTGATGAAAATTCAACAAATTTATTAAAAAGTTATCCTTTTTGGTTGCAAATTCAACTGTTTTGTCGAAAATTCGTCTTTTTTTAGTTGAAAATTCCACTACTTGGTCTAAAGTTGATCGATTTTGTTAAAAATTGATTTTGTTGGGCTGAATATTCATTATTTTAGTTCAAAATTTATCTCTTTGGTAGAAATTAAATTTTTTTGTTGCAAATATTTAACAATAATTTAGTCGAATTTTTTTTCTTTCTTGACTAAAAAATTTTACTTGGTTAAAAATTCATCTCTTTGGGTAGATATTAAATATTTGTTGTTGTTAAAGATACAATTTTATATTATATTTTTTATATTTTTATATTATATTAAATTTTATGTAAAATTAATTTATATTTTTTATATTTATATTCTTTTTATATTAAATTTTAATAGTTTGATAAAAATACAATAATTCTATTAAAAAGTTATCCTTTTTGGTTGAAAATTTAACTTTTTTGTTAGAAATTTCATGATTGAATTTTTGACTACTTTGTTAAGAACGGATTTTTTTTCGGTTGAAGATTCATCATCTTCTTTAGAAATTTATTAGTTTATTAGTTGAAAATCTAACTATTTTGTTCGAAATTTGTCATTCAATTTGAAAATTCAATTTAAATTTGTTATTTTTTTTGGTTTAAAATTCATTTTTGTAACTTAAAATTGAACTTTTCGATTTTTAGTGAAAATATAATATTTTTCCGTTGAAAATTCAACTGGTTGGTGGCAAATTTGATTGTTTTTTTTTTAATTTGTAGTTTTGGGTTCAAAGTTCCGGTATAAAATTCTACTATTCGTTGAAAATTCAACTGTTTTGGTAGAAATTTCATCTATTTTGTTTAAAAATTAGTATTTTTTGGTCAAATTCACTTATTTCCAATTACATTTTTTTTTTGGTAAATGGTTTGAAGTTGAACTAATTTCTCTAAAAAATCATTTTTCGGGGGAAAGATTCATAAATTTAGTTAAAAATTGTTTCTTTGGTTGAAAATGTAACTATTATTTTGAAAATGCCTTTTTTTGGTTAAATTCAGCTCTTATTGATCTAAAATAAAAATATTTTTCGGTTAAAACATCAACTGTTACATTTTTTATTAATGATTTATCTTTTTTATTGAAAATTGATATAATTGGTTAAAACTTGAACTACTTTATTAAAAATTGATGATTTTGGTTGAAAATTTAACTACCTCGTTGAAAATTAATCTATTTTGTTAAAAATTCGTTTATTTTGGTATAAAATTAATCTTTTTGGTTGAAAATTAAACTATTGGGTTAAAAGTTCATCTATTTGGTTAAAAATTAAAAAATTTCGTCGAAAAAGTAATCCCTAAATATAATTATAAATATATCATATAATATATTATATTATAATATAAATATAATTTTTTTTAACAATATTTTCTGATTTTTCAGGAGAAATTAAGGAATTGGCAGGTTGCGATTTCTTAACGATTAGTCCGAAACTTCTCGAGGAACTGGAAAAAAGTAAAGACCAGCTTAAGAAGAACCTCGATGTCGAAATAGCGAAAAAGTCCGACATTGAAAAAATTGAAATAAACGAGGCGAAATTCAGATGGTTATTGAATGAGGATCAAATGGCGACTGACAAATTGAGTGACGGTATACGAAAATTTGCAGTTGATGTCCGCAAATTGGAAAAATTGCTGCTGGAGAAACTCCAGGGTTAAAAAAATTTAAAAAAACGTTTTTTTGTTATTGATTAGAAAAGAAAGCTTTTCAGTGATTTAAAATCTCTCTAAAATTGTTTAATAGATACTCGCTATTTTTGACAAATATTTTCGAATTTTATAAAAGTTATTATTGTAAACATTCCTCGGTCGATTGATCTTTTGGAGACTGTATATAATGTAGATCACTATTCACATTTTTGGTCATTTTTGATGTGAAGAGAAATAAAAGACTTTCATTGAATTAATTGTAAAGAAAAAAGTTTTGGCTTTGTTTTCAATTTATTATTTAATAAAAAGCATCTTTTTGGGGAATATTTTTAAATTCCGAATGTAAAAAAAGGATAACTGAAAATTCGCGCAAAATAAATTTTGTCGACACTGGAAAATTCGTCTTTTAAACTAACTGAAATTATTCATAAAATTAAAAAAAATATTTTTAAATTATGAAAATTCCTCAGGAATCTTAAGAAAATTTTTTTTTCTTGATACCTTTTAAACTTCAAAAATCTACATTTTGTTATAAATTTGTTGAAATCTTTTTCAATTTTAAATTATTTTTGGAATGTTTTCAAAACTTCTAAATATCATTTTAAATTATTTGAATTTTTCAGAAATTTAAAAAAAAAATTTTTTAATTTTACATTTCTTTTACATTTTTAGATATCATTTGACATGTTAATTTTTTTAATAAAAATTACTTGAAATTTTCCCAGGAACCTTAAGTAAATTTTGTATTCCTTCAAAACCTTTGAAAATTGCCTTAAAATATTCCAAATTATTGTTACATTTTGAGAAATCATTTGAAATGTATTTTTTAATATACATTTTTGTTGTTGAAATTTTAGTAGCATTTTTAGAAATATTTTTAAAAATTTTGAATTCTTTAAAAATTAATTTTCCAAAATAAAATATTATTAAAAATTTTCTTGATACCTTTCAACATTCATAAAAAGCTTCAACATTTTTTTTTCGGCAAAAATCTACATTTTGTATCAAACTGTTTAAAATAGTTTAAACAAATATATTTAAAAAATACAAAACGTAATTTAAAAATTCATGAACTTTTTTTTTTAATAATTCGGAAATTTTATAGTGTCGGATGTTTTATGTCGGCAATTTTAGTTTATTTTGAAAATGATCTATTATCGGAAATTTTGAAATTCGGAAATATTATACACTTTCGGGAATTTAAAACTGTCGACAATGTCATAATTTCGGGAATTTTCTATTTTGAATATATTCTTTTTCGGGAATTTTACGTCAATTTAATTTTTAGGGATTTTTTAGTCCCGTGAATTTTCCTATTCAGGAATTTCAAATTGTATAAGCAATTTTATTATTCCGGGAACTTTTTATTTCGAATATTTTATTTTTCGGGAATTTTACATTGACGGGAGTTTTATTGTTCGAAATTTTGTCAGTCCCGTGAATTTTGTAATTTTATTTATATTTATTATTTTTATATTTTATTTACACATTAAAACACTAAATAAACATTAGATAATTTTTTTATTTGAAATTTCTTTCTTTCTCGTTAAAATTGCTTCCTTATCTTTTTTAATTTCTTCTAATAAAACATTATTCTAAACGATAAAAATTTGAATTTTTTCCATTGAAAACTCTAATATTTAAACATTAAGACACTACAAAAATTAATAATCTTAACAGAATTTTATTTCTTTCTTCTCTTTCTTAATTTCGTCTTCTTCTACATTTCTTCTAGTAAAATATTATTCTGACCAATCAAATTTTTTATTTGAATACTAAATAAACAATTAATATTTTTTAAATCAAAAATTTTTTTCTTTCTCTTTAAAATTTCTTTTTTTCTCTTTCATATTTTTTTCTTGCCTTTCTAACTTCTTCTTTCAAAATTCTTCTAATAAAATATTATTCTAACAAATAAAATGTTCTATTTTTTATTTAAACATTAAAACACAAAGAAATCAACATTTAAAGAAAATGTTCTTTCTTATACTTCCTATTGATTTCAATTTTCTTCTAATAAAATATTATTCTGACAGATAAATAAATTAGGTTTTTTAAATTTAAATCTCTGATATTTAAGCACTAACACACTACAAAAATTATTAATCATAAAAAATTTTATTTATTTCTTCTCTTTCTCAATTTTTTTAAATAGAATATTATTCTAACAAATCAAATGTTCATTTTTTCATTTTTTTTATTCTAAGAGATAAAATATATGATTTTTTAAATTTAAAGCTCTAATATTTAAACATGAAAATACTAAAAAATATATTTTTTAATTTCAAATTTTCTATCTTCTTTCTTAATTTCTTCTTCTTTCAAATTTCTTCTAATAAAATATTATTCTGACAGAAAAACTTTTATTTAAAGTTTAAAACACTACAAAACTAAAGTTTAAAATTTTTTTAATTTCTTTCTCATTCTTTCTATTTTAAAATAATTTCAATAAAATATAATCCTATCAGACGAAAAATATGATTTTTTAAATTTAAAGCTCTAATATTTAAACATGAAAACGCTTAAAAAATATATCTTTTTGATTTCAAATTTCGTTTTCTTTTGAAATTTTGTTTGGAAATGTTTTTTTTTTCCGGAAATTAAGGTTTAAATATTCCAAAAGAAAGATGAAAGAAATTTTTTTTTAATTAATTTTTAGTTCTTTAATGTTTATACATTAGAGCTTTAAATAAAAATATTTTTTTTTCCATCTGTTAGAAAAATGTTTTATTAAAAGAAATTGGAAAGAAGAAAGAAATTGGCAGAAATAATCATTTTTTAAAAGTTTTTCAATAATTAAATATTAGAGCTTTAAATAAAGCAAAAATTTTATCTATTAAAATAATATTTTGTTGAAAGAAATTTTTAAAAGAAACAAGGAAGAAATAAATTTTAATAAGTATCAATATTTAGTGTTTTAATATTTAAATATTAGAGATTAAAATAATAAAACAACTTTTTCATCTGTTATAATAATATTTTATCAGAAGAAATTTAAAAGAAGATTAAATTACGAAAAAGAAGATTGAAATTAAAAACTATATTTTTTCAGCGTTTTCATGCTTAAATATTAGAGTTTAAAATTTTAAAAATCATCTTTTATCTGCTAGAATTATATTTTATAGAAATAAATTTAAAATAGAAAGAAATTTAAACAAATTTAAACTTTAATTTTTTAGTGTTCTAAACTTTAAATAAAAAAATTTGCCAAAAGAAATTTTAAAGGAGAAATTAAGAAAGAAGAAAGAATTTTGAGAAAAAAAACAGAAATAAAAAATTTATTGCTTAAATATTAGAGCTTTAAATTTAAAAAATGGTATTTTTTATCTGTGAGAATAATATTTTATTAGAAGAGAGGATAAAAAATTAAGAAAGAGAAGAACAAATGGAAAAGATATTTCAAATTCGCGAAATAGAAAAAAAACTTTTCATCTGTTAGAATAATATTTTTATATATTATATATTTTATCTCTTAGAATAATATTTTATCAGAATACATTTGAAATCAACAGGAAGAATAAGAAAGTTTTTTTTTTCAATATTCATTTCTTAGTGTTTTATTGTTTAAATCAAAAATAGAACATTTCATTTGTTAGAATAATATTTTATTAGAAGAATTTTGAAAAAAGAAGTTAGAAAGGGAAGAAAAAAATATGAAAGAGAAAGAAAAAAAAATTTTAATTCAACATTTTTAATTTTTTTCACTGTTTTAATGTTTGAAACAAAAATCTGATATTTCAGAATAATATTTTATTAGAAGAAATTAAGAAAGAGAAGAAAAAAAATAATGATAAATAATTTTGTTTGTGTTTTAGTGCTTAAATATCCGAGATTTAAATTAAAAAAAAAAATAATTTATTTATCTGTTAAAATAATATTTTATTAGAAGGAAAAAAGAAGACATTAATTAATAGAAGAAAGGAATTTTAATGAGAAAGAAAGAAAGTTTGAATTAAAAAAATATTAATTGTTTATTTAGTATTCAAATAAAAAATTGGATTGGTTAGAATAATATTTTACTAGAAGAAATTTAAAAGAAGACGAAATTAAGAAAGAGAAGAAAGAAATAAAAATTTTTAAGATTATTAATTTTTGTAGTGTTTTAATATTTAAATATTAGAGTTTTCAATGAAAAAAATTCAAATTTTTATCATTTAGAATGTTTTATTAGAAGAAATTGAGAAAGATAAGGAAGCAATTTTAACGAGAAAGAAAGAAATTTCAAATAAAAAAATGATCTAATGTTTATTTAGTGTTTTAATGTGTAAATAAAATATAAAAATTTGATTTGTTAGAATAATATTTTATTAGAAAAAATTTGAAAGAAGAAGAAATTAAGAAAATGAAGAAAGAAGTTTGCACGAAAATGTATTATGTTAACAAAATAATAATTATTTAGTGTTTTAATTTTTAAATAAATAATAAAAAGTTGGATTTGTTTGAATAATATTTTATTAGAAAAAGTTTGAAAAAAGAATAACGTAAGAAAGAAGAAAGAAGTTTGAACAAAAATGAATGAAATTAAAAAAAATATGATTTATTTAGTGTTTTAATGTTTAATTAAAAAATAAAAAATTTGATTTGTTAGAATAATATTTTATTAGAATAAATTTGTAAAAAGAAATTAAGGAAGAGAAGAAAATTTTTTTTTTATGTTTATTAATTTTTGTAGTATTTTAGTATTTAAATATTAGATTTAAAAATTTTTTAAATCAAATTTTTTTATCTGTTAGAATAATATTTGATTAGAAGAAATTTGAAAGAAGATTAAATTAAGAAAGAAAAGAAACAAGCTTGAATAAAAATGAAGGAAATTTAAAAAATATATTATTTATTTAGTGTTTTAATGTTAAATAAAAAATAAAAAATTTGATTTGTTAGAATAATATTTTATTAGAAGAAATTTGTAAGAAGAAATTAAGAAAGAGAAGAAAATTTTTTTCTGTTTATTAATTTTTGTAGTGTTTTAGTATTTAAATATTAGATTTAAAAATTTTTTAAATCAAATTTTTTTTATCTATTAGAATAATATTTTATTAGAAGAAATTTGAAGGACGAAGAAATTAAGAAAGAGAAGAACAAAAATTTTTTTTTCAATGTTTATTTATTTTGTAGTGTTTTAGTGTTTAAATATTAGAGATTTAAATTTAAAAAATCAAAACTTTTTATCTGTCTGAATATTATTTTATAAGAAGAAATTTGAAAGAAGAAGAAATTAAGAAAGAGAAGAAAAAAATAAATTTTTCAAGTTTATTAATTTTTGTAGAGTTTTAATATTTAAATATTAGACTTGAAAAATTTTTTAATCAAATTTTTTTATCTGTTAGAATAATATTTTATTAGAAGAAATTTGTAAGATGATATTAACAAAGAAAAGAAAAAAATATTTTTTTTTATGTTTATTAATTTTTGTAGTATTTCAGTGTTTAAATATTAGAGATTTAAAATTTAAAAATCAAAACTTTTTATCTGTTAGAATAATATTTTATTAGAGAAATGTGAAAGAAGAAGAAATTAAGAAAGACAAGAAAAAAAAAAAAATTTCTTGTTTCTTAATTTTTGAAGTGTTTTAGTGTTTAAAT
>JAABKJ010009639.1:0-11155 GCA_011634705.1 Andricus grossulariae
TATCCAACCGAGCAATTCACGCCTACCCCGAAAGGGAAACGGCTTAATGATATAATAATAATAATAATAATAATATATCATATATTATTATCATGATTTTCAGGAGATAGTCCTTTACTTCCGGTGGCATGACTGGAATTTATATTTTACAAGTTTTTTGGGTAAATTTTCGATCAGAGAAGACAACAGACAAGGTTCCACTTTGAGGACAAAACTCTTATTATTTTTTAAAACAGGTCAAATGTCAGTATAGTTACGAATTATTGAAATGCTTCCTTGCTTTCAAAAAATATTGCGTCACTTCCGATCACATGATTAAAATTTATATTTTCATATCGTTTAAGGTTTGTTTTCAATCAGGATAGACAATAGACAAGGTTCCACATTGATGAAGAAATCTTATTAGGTTATTTTTTGAATTTCTCTAAGTGCTTGGGTGAATAAAAGACCGTTGTCCGATAAGGATATTGGGTTAAAACTATGCTTCTGTATTGTTCGATATCGAGTACAACTAAATAAAAACAAAAATAAATCTTAATTTACATTATATGAAGGTTTTAAAAGCAGATCTAATTATTATTTCGACATAAAAAAATATTTTTAATGACTTCAAATGATGGCCTAGGTCTTCATCTCGCTTATTATTATTTTTACACTTATCGTGATTAATTTGATAAGGAAAATAGGTTTTATGTTTCTCTGAAACAGTTTGAAGAAAACAAAATTTGATTGAATAATTCAAAACGATTTGATTTTCACTCATAAATAGTAGATCTTAGATACTAGAATTTACATCTAAGTTTCAAAAAAATATATACATTTTCTGGATCAGGACGGCACGGCAGTGGTATCTTATGTTCAGCAAAGTGTATCACTATTTCAAGAATAAAAGTCTTGAAAAGGAAGAACTTTGACACTGCTCGTAAGAGAAAACAAGTAGGTAACAACCATCGACGGAAACGAGACACCTCGGCTAATAGCCAACACCCCATTTGTCACTCCTTGTCAATCGAACGCATACCAAGCATTCTTGTAACTTTGGGAAACAACAAAAGTTTTCCAAGTTCTGGCATCGAGACTGCCTTGTGTTTCACGCTCGATGATGGATCTTTGATCAGTATCGCTTTTCAAAGTTTCCTCAACTTTGCTACACCCATGCAGAAATTTTGTCGTTACTATGAACAATTTAACAACAAAGAGTCTTTGGTAAGACACATCAGCTTGATTCCGGAAAAATAAGCCTACTCTTAGGAGTCTTTAGTAAGACATTTCAAGTTGATCCAAGGAAAAGAAGCCTATCCACGCAGGGTGGTCACGGACCGGCAAAACCGGGAATTCAAGCTTCTATATTTCCGCCGATATTTCGCATGTTTTTTGTCTCGCGACTTTTTCTATGATATCAATGTAACAGTTTATTAGTATATGTACATCAGTTTGAAATCTTAAAAAAATGCCTTCAACATGAACTTGTTCCCCTAGCATGGAAATGCTTTATTATTTAATCATTGATTTTCAAGTTTTGAATTCTGGAATTTAGATGAAATGAGGGAATATCAAAAAGGGTAATGCAAAATTTGAAAATAACTCATTGGTACTGACGTTTTTTCAAGATCCAAATTTAAGAATACTTCAATTTCAAACGAGGTGTGGACTTGTTTCATTTTTAAAGCTTCAAGTTTGAATTCATTCACTTTGAAAGTTTCCAATTACAAATCACATAATTTTCGAGGTTTTTAGAATAATTAAACTTTAAAGGTTCACAATTTTTTAATTCTTCAGTTTTGAACGATAAAAATGATAGTGATTTTTTTAACTGAAATTTCTTTTTTGTGTGTAAAAATATCTATCTAATCACTTTGAATGTCACTTTATAATACATGACATGATGCTTATTAATAATATATTTATCATTTTTAAAATTTCTATAATTTCAACTTAAAACTATAGTTTTGAATGCGCAATTCAAAAACATTCCAATTTTTGAGGCCTTGAAATTAATGTTTTTTCAGGTATGTTAAGCTGGCACAACACTGTCGGGGAATAGAGATGTGATCTATTTCATACTTTCGAGGCTGGTTTAGGGCTCTCTGAATATGGTCATTAAAGTTTTAAAAAATTCTTTGAACAGTTATTGTTTAAACAAATTTACCAAACATTAATTTGACAAATTTATTTCCTTAACATCATTTCAGGCTCATTTAGGGCTCCTGAAATATCGCAGATCGAAAGACGACCGATTTTTCCTTTTCTCTTTTTTTTGTTGTAATATTTGGATAAAAAAGATGTAAAGAAAACCATAAAAACATTCTTTCTCTTCACATATTTTAGGGCTCATTTAGGGTTCTCCGAATTTTATCATTAGAGTTTATAACAAATTATTTAAACATTAATTATTTAAACAAATTTACCAAATATTAATTTTACGAATTTACTTTCCTAATATAATTTCAGGCTCATTTAGGGCTCCTCAAATATCGTGAACCAAGAGTCGTCCGATTTTTTCTTTTCCGTTTCTTGTTGTTGTAATATTTTGTGTTATGACTATGATCATTAAAGATTTTTTTTTGTAATTTCTTGAAGAAATTGATTTTAAACAAATTGACCAAATATTAATCTCTCCAAATTATTTCCCTAACATAATTTTAGGTTTATTTAGGGCTCCTTAAATATCGTGGAGAGGAAATCGCCTCATTTTTACTTTTCCATTTTTCGTTGTAATATTTGGTGTCGTGTCAGCTTAACATTATAAAGAATACATAAACAAAGTCATAAAACCCATTGTTTAAACCATTATTTTTAACTTTAATGATGTTTTGACATATTCAAAAATATTTCTTTTAATATTTCTTAATTTTTGGAGGTTTCCAGTTTCAAATTTCACAAAGTTTTTCTCAATGTTGGAGCTTTAAACTGAAATATTAAAAATTCTAGGAAAATTTCACTATTAAATCATTAAAAATTGCAAACATTTAATATTGAAAGCCTTTCAGTTTTAAATGTAATAATTGTAGATTAAGATATTCTGAATTCTTTGAATTCAATTTTAAACATCCAATTGTCTTGTTTTTTATATTCTTGGAAACCAAAGTGTCGTATTATTTTTATTAATTTTCAATTTAATATCTTAAATAGTCCGATTTTTAGTTGAAGATTTAAAAAAATGAATCAACGAAATTACAATGGTAATGGTTGAATTTTGTAAAGTATAATTACCAATATGAAAATTGATCATTTTTAAACCCTCTAAACTTAGTTCAAATAATAATTTCAATTTTAAAGGATTTGAGTATAAAAAAGTTTTGTATAACAATTATTCTTGGTGACTGAACATTTTTTCAGTTTAAAATGAAGTTCGGATTCGTGTAATTTCCAATATTCCATAATAAGCATTTTTTTAATTTTAATGTTTTCCGTGTAAAAGTACTCTTTATTTTAAATGTATTTTTAGAATAATTCAATTTTAAAGGTTTATAATTGAAAATTTTTCCATTTTGAAAGGTGAAAATGACGGTAAATTTATTTTTTGATCTAAGGAAAATTTGTCTAATTAATTTTAATGTTAAATTATAATTTTTCTTATGTAATACAAATTTTTAATTTTAAAATTTAAAAAGCTTTGAATTTGAAACATTGAATTTAGTTTTCAATTGCAAATTTAAATCGCTTCGAATTGAAAATTATTTAACTACAAAAGATTTCAACATTATATTATACAATTTTGAACGCTTTAAATTAGAAATAATACAATTTTGAATCCTTTTAGTTTTGAATGATCCATTTTTTTTAAATTCCAATCTAGAAATATTATATTTTTAACGTTCGGAAATTGTCTTATTTTCGAAGTTTTATTCTTAAATCATTCAATTTCGACATTCTTCAACGCAAAATAAAATCGTTTAATTCTAATATCTTTGAAGCAGAAATGATACTATATAGTACAATTCCGTTTCATTCTTAATTAAATATTGTCATTTTTAAACAATTTTACTCAATCTAAAAATTTTTTATTTGGAAAATTTTCATTTCAAAATCATTCAATACATTGAAGAAAATTTAAATACAATTGTATAGTATATATTATTATATATTATATTTAGACATTTGTGTAATACTGGATCGTAAAATTATTTATATCTTTGATGTAAGTTTAGGGATACTCTAAGTGTTTCGCCAATAAATTGAAAACCTGCTTTTCGAGAAAAGCTTGAAAAAAGATAATTAGGGATGTGAACTTTATGCATTCGAGAATGCCGAATTATGCGCCAAAATTCGAGTCTTTTATGCGCTGATTATGCGGTGAAAATTTCGAAATTATGCAGGTATTATGCGCTCAAGAATACAGGTCTATGCATTATTATTTATTATAGGTTGGAAGAATACATTTTAAACAACAGGGAAAGAATAAGCAAATATTGTAGTGGAATTATTTGCTCCTAAAAACAAATCAACTTCTGTTTACATATCTCAAATAAGTAACGAACTTACATTACAATCACATTACACAACACAAGGTTTATCTCATCATATTAGTGTTAATTATTTTCGAGATCAATCATCAGGTATCTGAGACATAAATCAATACTTGAATACGAATGGGATCATCAAAAACAGAACCTTCATCAACGATATCTTTAAAATAATCTATAAA
Source organism: Andricus grossulariae (assembly GCA_011634705.1). Taxonomy (NCBI): domain Eukaryota; kingdom Metazoa; phylum Arthropoda; class Insecta; order Hymenoptera; family Cynipidae; genus Andricus; species Andricus grossulariae. The sequence continues at coordinate 4,649 of JAABKJ010009639.1, forward strand.
GTACATACATAACGCAACTTCAACATTTACAGGAGAAAGTCTATTCCGCTGCGGAGTAAGAATGTCACCATAGGCACTGAAGCCCCTCTCAGAACACCGGAACATGTAATACTTGCATACAATGCACCACAAATTCAGGATGATTAACTTTCAATTACAACAAGGCTTTAACCACAAGGTCACTCAACATTCCTTGTTTTGTTCGTTTTCGCAATCTTGGAATTCTCTGTTACAATATCTACCAAAATAGAGTGTAGAACAGAGAATTTTGGTAACGGGATAGAGTCTAAAAGGAATAGCTCCTTTTTGGATTCAGAGACACTTTCAGAAGAGCATGACATCATTTTGCAGGGGTCAAATAAAGATCTAGCTGATTCGAAAAAGTCTTTGGCAGTATCTTCATTCATGAAGCCTTTTAGAAGTTTATCACACGCAGTTGCCACTGACTGGATTCTTTTTAGTAAACGTTTCTGCTGTTCATCAGATACAGCATCAAGACTAGCTTTAGTTTTGGCAAAGAGTACACTCTTGACATGTTTTGCATTCTTTACAATAGAGTGAACTTTACGTACTTCTTTCACCTTTGTGTACAATACGTGTGACATAGGGTACTTAGATCCCTCAACTTTGACTAGCAGATCTGATGCAGAAGTACTATAATCAATCACAAATACAGCCTCAGCTTTGATTACTTGGATCTCTTCATTGGTTAGCTGTTTAAAATATTTGACAGCCTTGACAGCCTTGACAGACTCTAATTCAGGCACTGTTTTGGCATACTCCGCAACATCTTCCACATACTCTGACAATTACACAATTGATTTTCTCCAACTTCCCCATCTTGTCATAACCGGTATAGGAAAAAGTTGAGCAATTTGAGCTTTTGTAAAAGAGTAGTCATTCTTCAAAAAATGCATGTACTTGTGTTTTCTTTTCCAAGTGTTTTTGAACAATTTCTTGATATTCGCTACACATTCATTCAGCCTGTAAAGTTTGTCCGAGAAAATTCTCATGACCTTATCGAGTTTATGTGCCCCACATTGAATATGGATTAGTTTTGGATTCCCAAGAAGATTTCGAAGAAGGCGAACACACAGGTTCATATATGGTTCAGATGCTATAGCTACAACACTCTCATGGGAAAGTCCATACTGATTTAGAGTCTGAAATTTGTCTAAAATTTATTTAAAATTTAAATTAATTTATTAATTCAATTTATTGGAATTTTAATTAATTCAATTTAATTGACTCAATACTTTAATCTTTCAGAAAAGCAGATTCAAAGATTTGAATTCCATTACAAAAAATTGGAATTTTTCAATCCAAAACTTGGTAAATAAGGGCCACGTCGAAAATAAAATTTGATCAATTTCACATACAGTAAAGAGCAATGCACACCTACAAGAACGATTTAGAGTAATGATCTGCATCAACATTGTTAACAATCTTCACAGATGCCACAAATAATGAAGGCACTGGATCTTCATTGCTAGGAAAAATTTTGAAGTGTGAGAAAAATGGCCTCTACATTTTTGTTGGTGGTTTCATCGCATATGACAAGGACACTCTTTCCCTTCAATTTACTTTTCAGAGATTCATCATAATCTGCTTTCAACAGTTGAACATATGTGTCCCGTAAATACTGAGCATTAGTTAAATCACCACCACCTGAAAAACTATCCCTGAAAAGTCCCAAGGAAATAATATAGATTGCATATTGACATTATAAAAAATAAATTAAATTAATTGAATTCAATTTTTACAATATATGCAATGTACATTTTTATTGGATATGTTACATTATCTAGCAGATTTGAGGTTAGGTGACTTCGATACGCTTTTAAAACATAGAATTCTTCTCGTGGATCGAAATGTATCAAAATGCATTTATTTTAATTTGAAATTAATAAAAATTCTCACCAGGTACATATTCACCCAGTCAATCACGAAAACTTGGGTCATCCAAGCTTGTCAGAGGAAAGTTTTCTTTCAGGAAAGCATTCACAGTTGTTCTGATGAAAGTCTCACTTTCATCCTTAACTTTTTTAGCAGCATTCAAGCTTTCGGAAATAGAGGCTTGAGGTTTCAAGTTATTCTGTTGGGCAGCTGTTTTCTTCTTGATATGCTGTTCTGACTTACAGTGATTGTCAATGCGGTCATTGATCGCTTACGTCGCAAAAGGCGCACAAATTCAAAACGAGAATTAAATTTATTTTCTTAATTACATATAAATAATTATTATAAATTGCAAATAAGTATATAAAATTGCATAAATTGTGATTTAGGGTAGGGGAAAAAATTATTTTGACATATATTTTGTAAATAACAGTTTTTAAAATATATTAATTTGCAAAATATATGTCAAATAATTTTATCCCTACCCTAAATCACAATTTATGCAATTTTATATACTTATTTGCAATTTATAATAATTATTTATAAGTAATTAAGAAAATGCATTTAATTCTCGTTTTGAATTTGTGCGCCTTTTGCGACGCAAGCGACCAATGACCGCACTACCCCAACGCAAGCGCAAAAGGCTAATGGTTCATATATACCTCTGTCCGTCCGAACGGTGCGGGCACAAAACTTATAAGAGTAAAAGAGATAGAGAGTACTTTTTGTCCAATATTCCACTCTCTATCTCTTTTCCTCTTACGGACTTTTTGTCCACACCGGTCGGATGGACAGAGGTGTAAATGCACGATAAAGCGCCAACATTGACGGCACTGCTCGGTCTACACCAGTCTTAATCTCAAGCCGGAAAAAACCGGAAATTTTGAGACTGATCTCGAAATAAGTGATTCATGTGCTTAAAATGGCGATTTATGCGTACAAATAGCAAAATTAGCAATTTATGCACCGAAATAGACGACTTTATGCGCATAATTGAACAACTCGAATTATGCGGCATTTGGCTTCTGATTATGCGAAATTATGCGGCCTTAAAATTGGGTCTGATGTCCCCAAAATATGATAAACGATTGATATTTAATCATTGCTACCACTTTTGGAAAATTATGTGATTATGAGCTTGCATAAAGTTCACATCCCTAAAAATAATAAAAAGAAACAGAAAACAAAGTTTCTCTCAAATTTCCTGTGTCTACATTTATGATTTCCCAGATTTATCCACATATTTTCAAATGTATTTTCACCAGTAGAAAAGCCTCAAACAATTGAAAAATTCTTTCCTCGTTCCTGTATATTTAAAAATTGTTTTTCTTTAAACAGTTAAATATCGCCTACAGAACGTTAAGTAAAAAGCTGTACAAATTTAGAGAGACGTTTAGGGCCTCGATAAACGTTTAAAAAAATTGACATACACAAAAATATAAAAACTATAAAAATAAGAATTTTTTAAAGCACATTTTCCTAATGCGAAATAAAGGCCAAGGCACCGGTAGCTTTGTTGATTTCACAATCACAATGATGAAACTACCCATAAAGAATAATGAGATAACTACCATCCGAGTTGTATGTATCATAAACTCCGAGGACAGTGGAGTTAACGGGCGTGATAAATTTAACGTTTTTGTTTAATATTCTAAAGTTGTGGATATTATTACTCGTATAACTCATATGACGTCGTCAAACTGGTTTATGTTCCTCGCGCATTCAAAAGGATTAATAATTGCCCGTGCTTGATACTCTGTAATCGTAAGGTTAAATTCATACAGGGTGACACAGTGGAAAAAATTACCTTTTTTGGACCTAAATCGCCCAACTGGTCAATTATTAACGGATTTTTATGTCACTAGAGTTCGCAACTTTTAATAACGAACAAAAATGTCAATGCTTTTTTAAACCACCCTAATGTGGCTCACTATTGAAGGGGGCCAACTATTGATGTCGTTACAGTATTAGGTAGTAGGGGCATTTCTTTGATTCAAGAAAATGTAGCTATATTCAAGATTTTTTTTTTCTTCAATCTGGTAATAGACCATGCTATATCCCTTGATCCCACTTTGATCAGTAATACCAACCGATATTTCCCCAAGTGGCTCTTTTCCTGGGCATGACCCACAATGTTAAAATTTGAAACTTCAGGGAGATTCTTGAAGCGAATAGGGGAATATCGGGCACCGCAAACAGGTTTCGTCTCCGCTGCAAGAACTCAGAGAACACACTTGGCAGTCCTATCTCCTCATAGCAGATTCTCAGGATCCTCATCCTTTCAGGTAAGTGTAACCGCGTCGCGAATACGAACCACATGCATAAACAGCTCAAGTTTAGATGCAACGTTAATACCCAGGTGCGAAATTCAGTCGGATGCCAGAGATTGACCATCGGCCCAAAGTCGGTCCTACTTTGGCAACCGACCTATGGTAACCTGAGTTGGACCGACTAAGGTGTTTTCAAGCTGCCATGGTCTCATCGACGTTGGCAACCGACGTCGGCGGTAAGCGAGAAGCCGACTTTCGGCCCATTTCTGGCCCAACATTGGGCCGACGATCGGATAAACTGTGGCAGATTGGTCAGTACGACTGCAAGAATGCGGTCAGTCTGACTTTGTATACAGCAGTCCGTTAGCCACAGTTCACCTTGATGCACCCGACGGTCGGCAAAACCTTGGCCCAAATATGAGCCAGCCGTCGGACAAAGGCTGGTTCATGGCTTCAAAAAGACCGTGAAAGTACGGTCGGCCCGACTCTGGGCAAGAGATGGCCCGACCGTCGGCATAACATTGGCTTGTACAAGTCACCATGTTGCACCCGACGGTCGGTCAAACCTCGGCCCAAATATGGGCCGGCCGTCGGATATACTAGGGTTCATTATTTCAAAACGACCGAAATTTGGGTACGAATAGCTGGATTTTTGTGTAGACATATCCATATTCGAACCGAAATTTATTATTTAAAAGTTATTTCACTTATATTCACATTAACAGTTAATTTATTTTACATCTACATGATGTCGCATGAAAATAAAAAAATTATTGAGAAAAAAGAGTTTAAAAAATGTTTAATTTCAACTGCTTTGAGCTGTGCCTTATGAGGATGGTTTTTTCATTGACTTTCAATTCTTTAGGTATAGAGTAACGGGTAAGACTCCCGACTGCTAGGCGATAGATTCAGGTATCGATGTAGGTTCGAAACCCCGTAGCGATAGAAATTTTATTTGTAACATAATATTTAAAAATGTAATATATGTATTCATTCTAAGCAGGACCACCATTAACATTTATAGTCAAAATACTCGCAATCAATTATTATTAATTTTTTGAATACCTTGAACCTTACAAAATCAAAGTCGGCCCCACATTGTTGTCCAAGGTTGGGCCGACATCATCTTGATAGATGGCCAATATATGGGACCAAATGTCGGGCTGATGTCGAGAAGTCAAAGGCGGTTGACCGTTATCATTTAGCTGGTTGGCCCCACCAATGCCGCACAAAGTTGGACCGACCGTCCGACGGTTGGCCCGACCGTGGGCCGACAGTCAATTCGCACCTGGGTATATGCCAACCACAATTCGACCGAAATTCAATTCATACCTTGTTTGCACACAACTAGTCATGCCAAGAGATTTACTTAGACTTTTGCCGAGTAATGAGTTTGGTTAGAGAAATAAGCTCTATTCAAGCTTGATTTTAGATGCTGAAATTCAAGCAAAATTAGATGATCTATTATTTATTATTATTATTTTACCATCAAACCAAATCCCTTTCGTGGATAGCGTAATTCACAGAGTTCCAGCCTCGTTATACCACCGAGGACCAATTAATTCATATGGCGAAAGTAAGAAAGGGATGTGTAGAAGGGATAAATTCTAGACCAATTTAAAATTCCCGTGTTGCGTAAGCAGCACGTTTATTCCGCAAACCCGCTCCGACATAGGTCGCTGATCAATCTCTCTTGCAATCACCCCAGGCGAAGAGCTTCACAAAGTCATCATACGTCATAGATCACACAAAAATACACAACCTGACTGATAATATCATAGTAATATCCTATCTCTTTACTCCAAACGCATCCACTAACATAAGAAAAGCTCTGCACGAGGGCCCATTCGTATCCAAGATCGTTCGTTTAGGGCGTCTATCACTACGCTGGCACTCTTCAGCACACACTTCTTATAAACTTCTTTCTACCTCTTCTTTCCTGTGCTGGCATTCAACTTTTTCTTCCTTTACATACATACATCTTTTCATGCAAGCTCTTGTGTTTTTATGGCTCTTTATATCTTGTCGCTGTAGAGTCTCATTCATACATTCTCACAATTATTACCTCCGTCTATCTCTGGTTACGCTACCATTCATGTTACCTGAGTACATTTGTCTTATCAATAGTTCTCCATTCATTCTCTCAACATGACCAAACCATCTCAATTTCTTCCACTCTTGTCGAACAGTGTTTCCTCTACACCACATTCTTTGAGGATCATCTCATTACTGACTTTGTCCTTTAGCGTTTTACCACAATTATTCCGCAGGAATTGCATGTCAACCGTGTCAAATTTACTCCTATCCTCTATACATATATATATATATATATATATATATA
>JAABKJ010009640.1:0-11155 GCA_011634705.1 Andricus grossulariae
TTTAACTTTTGAAAAATATTGATTAGATCGAAAATTATTAACAGTCAAATTTGTTAAAAAACGTCAATTTTTCAATTAAAAAAATTCATAACTTTTTAAATATGCATTTTACGAACAAATGACAAGAGACCTTTTCGTCTTAAAAGTGCCCAAATTACCTAAAAAAATGTGTCCCGTTGAAAAAAAGCATTTGTTCATAATTGTTTAAACAATTGCGTTTTAAACAAAACCCATCCACTTCTTGTAAAAATGACCGGTACCATTGGATTCAGCGAGTAAAAACACATGGGATTGCATGGTTTTTACCTTTTGCCTCCTAAGTGCATACGGAATCATACCCAGCTTCCGGACTATAAGTACGACAGCATATAAAAATCGTTGACTTACCCCTTCACCCCCACCCAAAACGTAATTTATGCACGGCCCCTAAACCTCTTTTCTAAACACTATCAAATGTAACATGTAAGATATAATTCAAAATGAGTGACGACTTCTAAGTAGATAAAAATGGTTAATTGTACGAATTAGAAGCAGCTACAAATCATAAAACACAATTATAACTAGGTGATGTCGACTGTCAAAAGCTTATACACTAGCATTGCTGGAATTCTATGTGGGGAACATGTGTTTCCTGTATTGATCATTATGTTTCCATTTGGTGGGCTAATGCCCTAATTTGTGTCAATGTGTCTCACCGTTTCCGATTCTTCACACCACGTGCCCCAAATTAGCCATAACGGTGATGATACAACTTAATTTGTTAAAACGTTAATTAAAAACATAAAAAATGTCCACCAGAGAAGAAAAAGGCCATGGCCTAGGGCGGAGAATTTTTAACGGCGGGGAATTTTTAGGGGCGCCACCGCAACTTAGCATTTTTTTTTAGGGTTTCATAGAAAACCCTTATAATCTCGTGCCAGCGTCTTTCCGTCTCTTACCTCGCGTAAAAAAAATTATTCAAGCTACAACTTCCAGGTGGTATGGGATGAGAAAATCCCTATGCTGGAAGCTTCACAGTAAACAAGAATTTACTTATAAAAATGCTACACCTTAAATTCAGTCGCAAAGTCTATCGACGTAAGTTCAAGCAATCGAAAACTTGTAGCGGATGAAATGTTGAGTAGAATTTGCAGAAGTTTTCTATGAAGGTTTACTTCAATTGGCCTGGCTGTCCATGAAGTAAGAGGGTTTTTTATTTTACATTGTGCCATGAAATTGAATTTGCAACGGGGCGTAGCAGGTTTTTATCCAGGTCTGGGCGTAGAAAATTTTATTCTCCAACATCAACTCTTTATATCAATTAAATATTTAAAAAAATTAATTAATAATTTGTTGAAAATAAAATGAATGATTATACTTCCCTACCATAATGTTAATCAAACAAATATGTGTTTCAAAGCAAAACACTTCTAAGTATTCTACTGAACATTTCACCGGCTGGAAGTTTCCGATCGCTTAAACTCACGTCGCTAGATTTTGCGACTGAATGTATTCAAACGTTCTTTGTGGTGTTACCCAGAAAAAGATCAAGAGACCGAATCCATTTAAAATCATATAGGCCGGTCAGTGACATATTTGGGATTAGCTTGCCTATGTAATATGTTTTTGTACGTAGAAAATAAGGAGACACGCATTCTTTAAATTAACATAGCGACATTTTTACATTCTTCACGATTATTTTCAAATTTGAAAGGTACCATGTTACAATTTATGAGATATTAAGGTTTTTCTTATTTTAGTTTATCTAGTATTTTTTACTCTTTCAAAATCCACACAAAAAATTAAGAAATAATAAAAACTGGTAACGTTATTTTAGGTTTTTGAAAAAAGGGGGGAAAAAATCACAAAACCCCAACTTTTTTTCCCATAAATTTTTTGGAATAATAGGTTAAATAGAAAGTTGAAGTTGGAAAAAATGAAAAGTTTACGCTGTGCAGAAATGTTCCTTATTATTTCAAAAACGAAGAAAGTTAATCCGTTTTTGAAATGTTGAAAGTTTTTCAAATTTTTGGAGAAAAATTCGATTTTGTTCAAAAGACATGTATGAATTTCAGAAGTTTTAAAGCTTAAAATCTAAAATGTAATGTGCTTGAAGTTATTCTTAATGTTCAAATGAACGACATTTTTGATTAATTACTTTTTAATGTAGAAACAGTGCGAAAATATAATGGTTCATTACATTGAAAATAATGCAATCATAAAAGAAACTTATAATGCATATTTTTACCTGCAGCTGAAAAATTTTAAGATGTAATAGAATTGGGGAAATATATTTGTTCATTTGAACGTTCACAACTTTAAATTACAAGGAGATCCCGAGACAATCCGAGCGATATATCGGTTCTCCGATACCAAACCGATACGAGACAAAACCGAGACTGGAGTCTCAGAAACCGATACGATACGAGAAAAAACCGAGATTTTTCTATACAATATGGAGACAGTCTCGTATTGAACGGTATCAATAAAACGAAATGGCTTGTTGAAAAAATTTTTATTAATTAAAACAGGATGAAATTTTTCGTTAAGAATCAGGCTAATCATGTTATAAACACAAAAAAAAGAAGACATTTCGAGGTTAACCTTGCACATTGCGTTTCTAGATTTTGTGATATTTCAATCATCCTACTATTCACAAAATAATAGTGTGTATACCTAGAAATACGAGTACTTCTTATAATAATGAATTGCTAAAGTTTCAGGGCTCTATGAGCAAAACACTTTACTTTTATAAACCTATGTATGGGGCAATAATCCGAGATAATGGAAAACAAATAGACTGGCGCTATATATTTTTCCATGAAACTATGCGATAAAGATTAGGAATACTCGACAGGACGATGGCACTTTAGCCGATGTCGTCATTTTACCCCCGCTCCCACCTCATTTCGATTCCCAATATCTCGTAGCAAACTCCCGCTTACGCTTATAGTCGAAATGGAAAGGGTTTGAGGTCCGGAAAGGCTGCGGGGTTATAATGAAATATAGCTCCGTTCCGCTTCGTATAAGACTGCATTAAGATTATACCTAGCCCTCTGCGGCTGAAGGGCGAGGTTACGGGGGCGTAGAGGCCGAAATAAGAGGGGCTAACAGGGCCGACGGGGGTGAAGTGTAGAGAGGGTTAGCTAAAGGGGTAAGGGATTCCTCCTACAGTGTTTTAATCAAGCCGGATTTGCTGCGGCAAGCCCTGCTTCCAACTTTCATTTTAGCCTCGAACCGCCCGCAACGTTTTCAGTCTCTCAGACGAGATTCCGATATTCTCAGCGCATTAAAACGCTATCCGTGTCTTCGCACGAGCGATCTCGCCACCATAGCTATGTCGGCTTAACCTTCCAAGAAGGGGATCCTCGTGTAGGTTCACTTCTCCTCGTCGAAGATCCATTGGTGATCCGCGTATAGGGCCTGATCGGAATCTTAATGTCAAAAAAAAGGAAAAACGAATTCGAGTTTGAAGTTCTTTCATTTTTTGTGGCCTTGTAACTTGGTGTAGTCTGAACTTTGAGAGTGTGAAGAAGACATTATGTAGAGAATGGTGTAATTTTTTAGAAGGGTATGATCTAGACAAAATATTATAGAAGTAGAAGGCAGTGAAATTTTCAGTTTGTTTATGACCTCTAAATATTTTCCGATAAAGTTTTCTTTTAATAGTAAGAGGTTACATGACTTGATAAACATTGGTCGAGAGTCAGAAATGAACAGAACACTTGAACGCTGAACTCTGTGTACCACGTACTCACAATCATCCTCCTAAGCTCCTGTTGGGTGTAGACCTAAAGTTCTGGGAAATGCTCTAGACGTTACCGAATGAGCAGCGGCTAGAAGCTTCGAGATCGAGGGAAGGCTGAGGGTATATTTACGGCGTTACAATGCCCTACGGACTAATCCTCGCCCCGAGCAGTACCAACAATACTCTTTTTACTCCTCTGGTTACAGCAACGCCCACGGTAACCAAACCGCGAATAAAATAACACTATTCTAAACCTCACACTATTTTCCTAACAACACGATTTTTTTTAAATTTATTTTACTTACACTCAACAATTTTATCGAAAAAAAAGGGATAAAAACCGATGCACGGATATATTTATTTCACAGAAAAAAACTAGGGATAAGAAACTTTGCAGGTAATGCGTAAAACAGGTTAAAGTCCCAGGCGGACGTTACCAGTACCCTAGCATTATCTACGAGGTCCCTCCCCCCTTCCCCCAGTTTTTTTCTGTGCAGGGAATAAGGCAATCGAAAAATAACGAAATCAGTTTGATATTACGTTTAAGCAAATTAAGTTTCATAATGAATCAACACCTCGGTCCTTTCCTGAGTACTGATTTCAAGCCAAGTGTCTCACTTGAACACCTTTCGTTATGTACACTTTGATTCTCTTGAATCTTCTTCAAAGTAAATTGACTATCCGCAACCTCGTAATAAAGAGTCGCTTGTCGTTAAAGGACTCTCTGCTCGAAAGCTCTTTACACCAGCCTTCCTTGCTGCGCCCTAATTGACACAATTTTTATAAACTCATCCCTCAGCCCTGCAGGCGAGGAGGGTAGATCCTTCTTTTGTGTAGACCTCAACACCTTCGGCGATTTTTCCACATCGAAGAATCTCTTTGTGGATAAAGATACCTCCGGCGGCATTGCCGGTTTGTAGACAACGCAATGGGATGCTGACGGGACCGATCAAGCTCAGGATTATATAGGGGTGTGAATGCAAAGCACATTCTCGGCTCCCCATCAACACTTTTTCACTCGTCCACGCACTTTCATTCATAAAAATTCACTCTTGCCGAGACTTCAACCTTTGGAACCCTTCACCCAAGTTGAGGGTTTGAAGTTATTTTTTATTGTTTTAGGCATGTGTCTATATTACGAGAAATCATGAAGGTGCTGATAGTATTGATTATAAAATTATTGTTGGGGTTGCAAGTTAAAACAAAAAGAAAGTTATTTCAAATCATTCTTATATCAACTTTATGAATATTGAAACATTTAAAATAGAAAAATATTTCAAACTAAAATATGGAAAAGCTTATAATTTGCAATTGAAAGTTCTGGGAATTCAACAATTTCAAATTGAAAGCCTTAACAGTTTAATAATATTTAATCGAAAGCGTTTATGAATATAATAATGTGGAATAAAAACTTCATTTAATTAAATAACTTCAAATACAATTAATTTCATTTTCAACTGAAAACATTCCCAAAAAAACGGCTTGAAACTGAAATAATAAAAATTGCAGAACTAAGCGGCCGGCATTTTTCAACTAGAAGCGTTCAAGATGATGGAAACGGTGTCCATAAACAATTTTCGTAAACTTATAAAAACATACAAGAATCATCATAAAGATGGGTTCAACGAATATCAGGCAGTATTTTTAATTATCATGAATTATTTGCGAAATTTACATTTGAGATGCTATTGTACGGACGATAGCCTATTATTCGTCGAAACATTTCCCACGAATTCAATACCCCAGTATTTTTTATTACAGTTTCTAACGTAATTTAGGATCCTATAACTATAAAAACAAGAAATTTTCAAAGATTTTTATTTCTTTTGACACTTCTATATGTTTACTAAATTTCTTAAAAAAAGAATTTGGACTAATTCTTATTCGCAGCGGAACGATAGACTAATGCTTCTTCGTAATGGGATGATAGTCGCTCTCTTAACGGTAACGGAAAAATAGCCTAAAATTCGTAGAACCCATTCAATATAACCTTCATTTCCAGAACATGTAGTGAACATCTGGCCAAAAATTAAAAAAAAAAAATGAATTTCATTATCTATGACGTTTTTCTTTTCTTTTCTTGTTCTTCAAAAAATCATTTGTCCTGAGAAATCGTTAAACATCAAATTTTAAATTATTATAATTTAAAAACTCGGACATAAATATGCTTTGAAATGGTGATAGCATCTTCAAAAATTATTTAGATTGTTAATTGAATGAATCGCAATTGTTTTCTATCTATTTATATATATTTTTTAAATTGTATGATTTGAAAAAATGCCTTAATAGTCATAAATGTGTTATCGAAGCATTCAAAATTGAATGAAGTCTTAAGTCCTCAAAAATTGGACAGTGTTTATTATTACAGATTTTTCTATAAAATTAAGCGGTCGAAAGGCTAGGCCTAGTTTTACGAAAATTGCTGTACAAGACGCTTACTTCTCAAGGCTTGACTTAATGAATTTGTAAATTGGTCAAGTGGGTTGAAAAGGGATTTGTGGGTTGAAAAGGGAGATGAGGTTTGTAAGTGGGATCACGTTTAAATCTAGATTTCTTTCTTCTTTCAGTTACGATATGATAGGTTGGATTAATGAAAGATATCATTTTTAGTATAGGATATATTTATGTACATATTTACATTATGGCGATTCATTTTATAAGGCAAATTTACCAATTATTTTCGAATCTGAGCGCGCACACTAGCCTAACTGTTACATTTGTAATAAAAAATAATAATTCAGAAACGGATATGATTTAGAGGTCCCCGTTTTGAGTTTTGCCTTGTCTATTAATTTTTGTTTTGTTTTTATATTCTCAATGTCTTAAAAATTCATGTATTAAAGGACTTGGCGGAATAAGCATGTGAAATCGGTCCCCGCGCGTATGAATCTGACATTAATGCCATAAGTTCGTTTATATGTGGTATGTAACTCCACCAAGTTTCAACTTCAAAATCCCATTTTTGTGGGAGATATGGACGGGGAAAGCAAAATCAGAAAAGTGATTTTGCTCGAAAACGGCTCGAACGATTTCAATGGAAAAAATACATGTTTTAAAGATCACTGAAATATTTCAAAAAAATTGATGAATTTTTAAACAAAAAATAAGCATTAGAAAAATGTTTTGAAATTTTGAACATTTTTCCCCCTATATTGTTTTAGAGCTACCACTTTTATTTTTTCAAGAAAACATCCTTGAATTGTGTACTACAACTCAGATTTTTTATGATTTTTTTTTGTGGTAGAACATAGTTCAAAAAAGCAATGTACGTAACGGCGCGGCGCTGCCCGCTGCCGAGGTTTATGGTGAATCCAGAGTTTACCACGAGGAGGTTGCAGTACGTTTTTAAACTCCTTATTATCAAGGTGCTTTTTTAAAGTGAGTCCCCTCGCCTCTCACCTACTGTAAATTGAACTCAGTTGTTGCTTGTGTCTCTTACTAGGCAGAATGAGAAATTGAGCATCAAACTTTTCGTGAAAACGTATTAAACAAATGACGATTGCTGCGATCGTCTTCTGTTTTTATATATACGCTACAAACAAATGACGACTGCTGTGATCGTCTTCCGGTTTTATGCACACGCCACAAACAAATGACAATTGCTGCGATCGTCTTCTGTTTGTATGCATACGCCACAAACAAATGACCATTTCTGCGGTCGTGTCTTCTTTTTTTAAGCATACGACACAAACAAATGACGATTGCTGTGATCGTGTCTTCTGTTTTTATGCATACGCCACAAACAAATGATGGTTGCTGCGATGGTCTTCTGTTTTTATGCATACGCCACAAACAAATGACGATTGCTGCGATGGTCTTCTATTTTTATGCACACGCCACAAACAAATGACAATTGCTGAGATCGTCTTCTGTTTTATGCATACGCCATAAATAAATGACGATTGCTGCGATCGTCTTCTGTTTTTATGCATACGCCACAAAAAATGACGATTGCTGCGATCGTGTCTCTGTTTTTATGCATACGCCACAAACAAATGATGGTTGCTGTAATCGTTTTTGTTTGTCTCCATTATACAGCATGAAAAAATTGGACGTTATATCATAAGGTTCACTTAGCTATAAATAAAATTCAGAATTAAGGCCATGTGACGAGTGGTTCACGTGACCGGCTTCCTACCTTACTGACACTTCTTTTTATATGTAAACTTATTTTCACACGAATAGCCACATCGAGTTGAAAATAAGGGGTAATAAATGAGAAGCACCAAGAAATGCAGCTCTGGTTCTAAATTTTTATAATTATGAAAAAAGGCAAAAAAAATTATTTACAAAAAAAACTTTTTTCATAATTATGAAAATTTAGGAACATATCCGCGTTTCTTATTGCTTCTTATTTATTATCCCAAATTTTCAACTCGATGTGGCTATTCGTGTGAAAATAAGTTGACAAAGAAAAAAATTGTCGGTAAGGTAGGAAGCCGGTCACCTGACCCACTCGACACATGGCCTTAATTTAGAAAAGAAATACACGATTTTTTGGATTTTGGGACATCAGAGTTTGTGACGGCTTCAAGCTCAATTGCTACCGCCATTCTTACCCCGGGCGTCCCTGATCATCTACATCTATGCTTACCTAACGATAAAGAGTCGTCACTAGAGTTGTTTAAGTCGCGACCCCCGGGCATTTCTGTGTCCTAAAATAGAACGCAATTCGTCGTTTTCTAATAACGCATACGTAATTATGGCGAATTAATAATTACGTATTATGCGCTGTGTCGATACATTTGCATCAATGTTTTCACAATTTTGGAAACATTATGCAACTTTTTGCTAAGGTGCCTTGAAAATCCTTTTGTAGAACATTTGATTTTGTGACTACCAGACCCGAGGCTGTCACAAAAAACCGAAGATCAGTGCTCAATTTCTCATTCTGCCTAGTAAGAGAGACAAGCAAGGACTGAGTTCAATTTACAATACGTGAGAAGCGAGGGGACTCACTTTGCAAAAACGCCCCGATAATAAGGAGTTTAAAAACGTACTACAACCTCCTCGTGGTAAACTCTGGAAACTATACGTGTATTAGGCAAAGTGCAGACGTCCTTTGAAAAAATGAGTGCCGTTCATCCACCGCGAACCTCGGCAGCGGGCGGCGTCGCGCCGTTACGTACATTGCTTTTTTGAACTATGCTCCACCACACAAAAAAAAATCATAACAAATTTGAGTTTTAGTACACAATTCAAGGATGTTTTCTTAAAAGAAATAAAAGTGTTATCTCTAAAACAACATAGGGAAAAAAATTTTCAAAATTTTAAAACATTTTTCTAATGCTTATTTTTTGTTCGAAAAATTCACCAATTTTTTTTCGATTCTCTAGAGTGTTCTTTAAAACGTATATTTTGTTCATTAAAATCGGTCAAGCCGTTTTCGAAAAAAATCACTTTTTTTATTTTGCTTTCCCCCTCTAGAGCTCCCACAAAAATGGGATTTTGAAGTTGAAACTTGGTGGAGTTTCATACCACATATAAACGAACTTATGACATTAATGTCAGCTTCATACGCACGGGGGCCGATTTCACATGCTTATTCCGCTAAGCCCTGTTTATACATAAGGTAAATGTCCCAGTAATCGTGATGGTACCAATAATCGTGAAACTTGGTTATTATTTGAATATATTATTAGTAAATACGTTAAAAGTGATATTTAATTATAGAATCCATTTATTTTCAGCATATTTTAATATCAAATGGAATTTTAGTTAATTCAAATTAAATAAAAAGCAAAAACATTGGCGTCACGATTACTGAAACGTTTACCTTATAGAATTATCCCCTTTCACATTAACATGATCTTACATCATTTAATGCAAATTTTTAAACTCATTTTCAGAAAAAATAGTAATTTTATCTTACTTGTTTCACATATTTCTATTAAAAGTTGTTTTAACGGTTGCCAATTATGTAAAAATAAGTCAATTTAAAAAAGTTACTTCTCATAGAAAAATTTTAAACAAATAAAAAGAATGATTATTGTTAGTAAAAATGAGTGCAAAAATGCTCATTCAATTATTTGTATTGATGATAATATAAAAGATGATAATTGTGTATGTACAAAAATATAATAAATGTATTTTCAACACATTCAGAAAATAAATTAAACCTTTTTTTGGATAGATTTTTTGTCTAAAAAGGTACAGAGTAGGCTAGAGTGCGTGTACAGATCCAAAAATTATTTTTTTAAATCAGCCTACCATACGTGCACATAAAGTTGGTCTCCAGCATGAAAGACATTTGTATAGACTTTAAATCATTCGAAGACCTTTAGTGTAGCAAGTCGCTACCTAACGAGATAAAACACTCCAAACATTTATTGAATTAATCATTTTATTTATACATTTTTTTAATAATCTATGGGGTATCTTTTCTTGGCAATTTAGATACCCGAGTCGAAATATAGGCTCTATTTTGACGCTCTTTGCGCTCTCATTTGGAGGGGCAGCAGATCGAAAATTCGCATCTAGCGCACTCTATACTAAGTATATAGAAATTTATACATACTTCGTATAGAGTGCGCCAGATATGTATTTTCTATCTGTCGCCGCAAGTTGCGTAGTTTCTTCTAGGACCCATCGATTTGCGCAATGTTTCAAGTTATTTTGCATAATCATTCAACAACTATTCCTTATTGTGCGTTGAAAACAACATGTATTATTAATTGAATAAATGAATGAAGATACAAAATAATTTTGGTTATTTCACTCGTCAACAAATCCTAAGTTTTATGCAACTTGAAATGAAAATTACTATTAGTTGTTAAATGAAGATGCAGAATGTTATGGAATCATTGATATAATTGAATAACGCATTTTTTATATCATCCAGCTATCGGATCAGGGCAAACTAGTTTCCTCTTGGAGCCATTTCGATATTATTACTTTATTATTTATCACTTAAACCCACTTATACGATCGCTCTCACAAACAGTGGTGATGGAGGTGGTAGGAAACAACAAAGTATCCATTACGAGAGCGCAAGCGTCGAGGCAACGGCGCCACATTTGCGCGTGAGAATTTAAGAGCGTTAAAAGAGAACTTAAAAATTCTACGGAGATCATGGAGGTTTGAAGGAGACGTTAGTAAAACTCATGAACATAGAGGCAAGAGCTTCAATGTAGGGGCTGAAACCTATGTAGAAGCAAAATAGAATGAAAATATCTTTAGAGCTGCTAAGTAGGAGCTAGTAAAATAACCCAGGTAGAAATTGCGATCGGGATTTAGAAGGGCCCCGGCTAGTTTTCCCTATTTCTGATCGGGCGCTGATAGAGAAAAATCGGGAGGGCCAGACTAGTTCTGTAACGCTATTTTAGCCAGGCTCTATCTAGAACTTCTAACTAGGCCCTTACGAGAATACCCGTCAACCACCCGTCTAGCCCCTCTCTGTTTTCCGGTACGTTCATCATTCAGCACTCT
>JAABKJ010009641.1:0-11155 GCA_011634705.1 Andricus grossulariae
TTATTGAAAAAGAACATAGGTTCAATTATATATGTTCAATTATATATGTTAAAATACAAATCGTAAACAAATGAAATAAGTAAATACAAAACTGTGGCCTTTTCGGCCTACAAAATACTTTTCCTTGCACTGAAATTGCTTCAAATTTTTGTGAGACAGATTTTCTGTCACTAATTCTATGTAAAAAATAACATTACATCATTCTTATTGTCTATTCTTGTAATGTCTGTTTCATACGAATACACATCTTTTAATGTTAAAAAATTATATTTGTTTAAACAATTCTGATTTGCTCAAGCAGTTGTTTTCGAAAACTTCTCAAAAATTAAATAAAATACACACTTTTTTGACTGTATAGTGTATAGAAAGAATATGTTGGCCATTTTGGTATTTGTCTAAAAAAATATAACTTGTTTGAAAATTATTTTTCCAGCAATATTTTTTAAATCGTATTTTCTGAATTAAACATATTATTGAATGATTTCGAGGAGTAGTAAATTCGATCAAAAACTTCGTGTCATTGTTTAAACAATTTTTTCCTTCAAGCAGTTTTCTATTAAAAAATGTGGACCAATAATAAAAAATATTACTGCAAATATTATCCGATTTTCATGAATCTTCTTTTCACTCTCTTGAAATTATATGAATAAACTATTTCTGCTAATTAAAATTGAATCACAAACCACAAAATATAAAGTTCTAACAAATAATTGAATCCTCAACCAAAAAAGATTGAATTTCTACCAAAAAAGTCGAATTTTCAGCAAAATCATAAAATTTTAACCAAAAAGATTCATTTTCCACTAAGCAGTTGCATCTTTAACCAAAAAGGAAGAATGTTTATTAACATACATGAATTCGCAACAAAATAGTTGAATCATATACCAAAGAAAACGAATTTTCAGCCATATACATACATTTTTAACCAAAATGATTCACTCTCAGTCAAACAGATGCATTTTAAAACACGGAAAATTTTTTTTACCAAAAGGACAAATTTTCAATAAAATACAAACATTTTCAACCAAACAGTTGAATTGGTAACCGAAAAAGACAAATTTTCAACCAAAAAAGATTTTTTAATCAATGAATAGAAAAAATATCAACAACATTGTTGATTCTTCATAACAAAAAGTCGAATTTTCTAAAAGAATAGTTGAATTTTCAACAACAAAGTTCTAATTCTTAGTTAAAGAAATGAGTTTTCTACAAAGAAAAAAAAAAAGAATTTGCAACCAAAAAGATGAATTTTCATCTAAAATCATGAATCTATAGCCAAAAAAATAAACTTTTGATAAATCAATGTAAAATGTATTAGTTGCTATTTGAAACAAAAAATATTTTAATTTCAAGTAAAAAACAGTTCAATTCAACCCTAAAATATAAATTTTCTACATATATTCGAATCCTCAACCAAAAACGAATTAACTTTTATCGAAATGGTTGCATTTTTTTATCACAAAGGATTAAATTTCTACCACAAAATACATATTTTTAACAAAATACATGAATTTTCAACCAGATAGTTCAATTTTAAAACAAAGACCATTTTTGATCTAGAATTATGAATCTTAAACAACAAAAAATTGAGTTTTTAACAAAGTGTTTGAACTATCAACCAAGTAGTTAAATGTTCATCAAAAAAAGATAAATTTTAACCGTTAAATGTAATAGTTGATAAGCAAACCAAAAACGATTTTAATTCTCAATCAAAAACAGCTCAATTCTACCAAAATGCGAATTTTTAACGAAGAAAGATTTTTCTGTCTAAAAATAGAAAAAATGTCGACAAATGTCATTTTTCAACAAACAGTTGAATTTTCAAAAAAATAGTTTTTGCAACCGAAAAAAATTAATTATTATCTAACATTATGAATCTTGAAACGAAAAAATTAATTTTGAAAACAGTAGTTCCATTTTTAACCAAGTAGTTCAATTTTCAACCAAAAAAGAGTTTCCAAATAAATAGCTGTATTATTAACTAAAAAGATTACATTTTCACCAATAAAGACGAATTGTCAAACTAAGAAGACGGATTTTCAACCAAAAAAGATGTTCCAGTCGAAGATGAAATAAAATTTCAACAAAGTTGTTAAATTTCCATCGCAAAGAAAAGGATCACTTTTTAACGAAATTTTTTAATTTTCAACCAAAGTGGTTATCTTTTCACAAAGTTTTTGAATTTTCAACAATTTAAAACAAATTGTTATCGCAAAAGATGAAATATCTACCAAAAATATAAAATTAGACCTATCAATTAAAAAGGAGTAACTTGCAATAAAAAATAATTGAATTTTTTCATTTTGTTCTACTAATTCAGTTCGCATTTACGTGGAAATTTTCAATTTCAATTTTAATTTAAATTTTTTATCATTTATTTTATAGAAAGTAAATCAGTAAATAGTCTTTAGAAAATGTAAACTGACGCAATGCAGAATTTAGTTCGGAAAAGTAAACTGTAAGACGATTCAGGTTAATTACGATAGGAGGTGCACTTGAGAGATGAATGAAGGCAACCTTGGGAATAAAAGCTTCCTGCTCATTTTTTTCTCCTGAATAAAGTGTTAAATAGATTTTATTTTTTTAATAATCCAAGTAAAAAAGCATGCAGTAGATATTATTTGGCTAATTAAATTTAAATGATCCCTTCAAAAGAATGAGAACTTAAGATGAAAAGGGGCACAACATTTATTTGCTACGGAACAAGCTTTGAATAAAACCAGGTTTTGACCTATATTATTTTGGATTCTGTTTTCAGTATCAGTGTACAACCTATCAAAGTAGGTTAATTCCCTTTGGCCAAATTGGACTGCATTGCGTACACCTTTTACGTGCATGATGAATTATATCAGTGTACAGCTGATATAACGATGTACATTTGACGAGAAAAATTTGTTGAGGAAATATAACAAATATGGGCATATCAAATTTATCTATTACATTTCACGATTCTGATTGAAAAATATAATTTCAGGGTAAAAGCCAAGGCATCTTTTATATTCGCTCAATTTTGTCTGAATATTTTGTTGGGTTTCCTGATAACTATTTACTTTTAGGTTTATATGTTTTTAAAGGTTATATAAATATAATTTTCCTAAGATTCTTGAGAAAATTCTTGAAGATTTTTGAAAATATCAGATATCAAATCAAAACTTCAACAAAAAAGATAATCTTCAAACCAATAGTAGAATTTTCAAAAAAAAAGGTTAACTATCAACGAAAAATGTAATAGTTGATATTTGAATCCATAAAGATTTTTATTTTAAATCAAAAACAGTTGAAATAACCCAAAAAAGACAAATTTGGAACAAAATAGTTGATTCCTTAACAAAAAAAAGATTAATTTTCAAGCAGTCGTAATATCAACCAAAATATATGAAATATTTTCCAAAAGAGGCAAATTTTCTGCAAAAAGTTTAATTTTCTAACCAAAGAGTTGCAATTTTACTTCAAAAATATGAAATTTCTACAAAAAGAGATGGATTTTCAAATCAAAAAGACGAATCTTCAACAACAAAATTTCATTTATGAAACAAAAAGTTTTAGGCAAATTATAATTTGAAGGGAAAATAATTTTTGATGAAAAATAACTATTTCTTAAGTTTCTTTGTTTATTTGCTAAAAGATTATATAAATATAAATTTTTCAGGTTTCTCAAGAAAATTCAAAAGGAAAATATCTAACCAATGTTTTTCTTTTTTTACAGAATTGTACAAAATGTTAGGAATAATTTAAGTCAGTTTAATTGACATTTAGTACTATTTCAGACTTGGAAAAAATAAAAAAATATATTCTAAATTTTCGGAAATCTCTCAAAGTTTTAAAATATATTTATTCTCTTCAAAACTTCTAAAATTACTAAATATATTTTCAACTGACTCAAATTATTCCTAAAATTGTGTTGAAATCTGTCGAATTCGTTTCTGACAATTTCGGAAATCTTTTGTAGTGTTTGAAAATATTTGTTAATATTCTTTTAACATTAATTTAAAAACAATAAAGTATCACTTCATATATTCTCATGAACCTTAAGACATTTTTTGTATTATCTTGAAAGTTTTCAAAATCTTAAAAAAATTCTACATCTTATTTAAAGGTTTTTAAATCTCTCAAATTTTTAATAATTTTTTGAATTTTTTAAAAACTATGTTAATATTTTTTAAAAGATTCGAATTTTGTTATAAATTTTGAAGAAATCCTGTGAAATTAAAAAAATTGCCTGAAAACCTTTCAGATTTTTGTTTGAAAATGTTTTAAAATGTTTCGATATCTTTTTCAATATTCTCTTGAAATAAATTTGTTATAATAAAAAATCATTTTTAATTTTCCCAGAGATCTTAAGAAAATTTTTTTCAATATCTTGAAGCCTTTCAAACTTCTTAAAGAGTTTCTTAATATTTTGTTTGAAAGTCTCAAGAATCTATATTTTGCTTTAAAATTGTTTAAATCTTTTTAAGTTTAATATTATTTTTGTATTTTCACAAAACTTCTCTGAAAACCTCTTAAACTTATCCGATTTTTTTCTAAAATTTTGTAATTTTGCAAAATTTTGCTTTAAAATCTTTTGCATTGTTTTCTGAAATTTTAGGAAATCATCTGAAATGTTAAAAAATATTTTTAAATATTTTCTTGAAATGGAGTTCTCAAAATTAAAACTCACTTTAAATTTTTCCCAGAATCTTAAGAAAAAAATTAATTATCTTAAAACCTTTCAAAATCCTTAATAAGCTTCATAATTTCATTTCGGTATCATTAAAAATCTACACTTTGTTTCAAATTGGTTTAAATCTTTTCAAATTTTAAAGTATTTTTAAAGCTTTTCAAATATATTTTAAAATAATTCTTAAAAAATGTTAAAATCCTGCAAAATTTAAAAAATTGTTTCAAAATCTTCGAGATTCTTTTTTGATATATTTTGAAATCTTTAAAGCTTTAAAATCTTTAAATCTTTTTTAAGCGATTAGCATGCAACCCATAAGAATAAAACAGCTGAGAAGAGTAAAAACCAATGAAAAATAATTTTCGTACATGGAAATTATTTTTTAAGTCTTATGAATGATGAGTATTGTATCTATCTGAGATGTTAAATAAAGAAATGAAGCTTTAAATAATAAAAAGTATGAATCACGATATACAGATGCGTTCAATTAGTTTAGTAACTTTAAAAAAACGGGAAATGATATCGTTATGTATCAGCATGAAATTATATATACTTCAGAAGCATAAATATTCGGTTTAATATTCGAAGCAATTGTTATGAACAAAAAAATAAACAATTACTTGAATACGGTGCTCAGCAGCAGAAAAAACATTATTTTAATGAAAAATGTCCAAATCTTCCGCATGAATAATTTTTAGAATAAAAAACAACTATAAATTAACAATGACTATTTTTGTAAACATTTTAATAAGAAAATTGTAAATTTCTGAATTTTGTCGATCTCACGATTCTTCTTCTTATAAAACTATTTTAAAATCAAATAAACATTGTGATCTGTAAACATAAAGAATGCAGACTTTAAATATTGTTTTTGTTAACAACAATATTGTAGCTCAGCGGTAATGATCTACCAAGAAAAAATGTCACTAACTCCTAATTGTCATTGTTGTTAACTTTATTAACCACCTGTCGGAGATTTTGGAATTTTCACTTGAAAAAGAGTTTTTCTACGGTTAGGCGCCGCATTCCAGTAATTTTTTATATAATTTGTTTATAACAATTGAGTTGAATCCTGCTATAAATATTTATGATCCTGACGTATATGTACTTTTATTCTGATAGATAAAGATATAATTTAGCTTTTTTCTTCAAAGAAAAAAAAAATAATGGTAAAATGTCTGATTTAGACGTTTTATTTGTTTAAATAATGCATTCCACGGAACAAAATTAAAAAATCAGGCTTTGTGTTGTGAAATATTTAATGTTGAACGTTTCTGAAACAAATACTCATGACTCACTCGCTAAATTGGATTCGATTTTTTCGATTCGATCAAAGCTTGAGTCGGTTCGGAAAATTTGACTCAAAACGTACGGATTCCCTTTACAGCCTCAAACTCTGATTTTATGGTAAAGTACCCAAATATCCCAAAAATTCGAATCCAATAATTTTTTTCTGTTGACATAATCAGAGTGAGTTCAATTCCGCGTGTAATGAACTTTTTTTTATCAAGATTGGTTGAAATTGAGTGAGTTATCGAATTTTAAGGTAATTCACGTTTAGTTTTCAATGAAATAATAAAATTTTCAATGTAAGAAATGAATTTTCAACGAAACTCATTAATTTTCTAACAAAGAAGACGAATTTTCAAGGAAACACTTTAATATTTAAATTTGAAAAAAAAACGAATTTTTATCAAAGTAGTTAAATTTTTAACCTAAGTGGTGAATTTTAAACTAAAATTGTGAATCTTCAAATGGAATATTTTAATTTTCAACCACGGAAGAGCTGAATACATTTTCATCTAAAATTGTGGAATATTCAACTGGATTGCTTAAATTGTCAGTTAAATAAATTAATTTGTACCCAAACAAAAACAAAACAATTTTCAACAAAGTACATACATTTTTGGTTGAAAAATTTAATTTAAAAAAATCGAATCTTCAAACAAAAAAAATGAATTTTTAAGAATGGAGTTCAAGTTGAAATCAAATAATTGAATTTTCAACCAATATCATCAATTTTCTACAAACAAACAAAATTTCAAAACAAATACTTGAATTTTTAAATAAAAAAGATAAATTTTCAACCAACTAGGTACATTTTCAACCAAAAATGGAATAGTTAAATATACAGTTTGAAAAATTAATTTGACAACAATACAACAACGAATTTTCATCAAAATAGTTCAATTTTTTTAACCAAAGTGATGAATTTCAAACTGAAATGATGAACCTTCAACTGGAATAGTTGAATTTTCAATCAAAGAGATGAAGTTTCAACTAAAATTGTGGAATATTCAACTGGATTGCTTAAATTATCAGTTAACAACAATTTATTTGTGACCAAAAAAAATAGAATTTTGAGAAAGTACTCAAATAAATAAAGGATTTCCTTAGATAAAAAGAAAATTGATTTAAAAAAATCATATTTTCAAAAAAATAAGTAAATTTACAATAGAAAAGATTATTTTTTAATTAAAATTAGGTATCTTTAAAACATGAATTTTTAGCAAAGAAGTTTAATTTTCAATCAAGTAATTGAATTTTCAACCAAAATCATTAATTTCCTAACAAAAAAGACGAATTACCAACAAAATACATGAATTTTTAACCAATTTCTAATAAAAAAAGATAAATTTTCGACCAAATAGTTAAATTTCAAAATAAAATAGATCAATTTTCAACCAGAAATGAAAAAGTTGAATTTCTTGTTTGAAAAATTAATTTAATTTGTTTACTTTTTAACGGAAAAATTGAATTATATCAATCCACAATGTCGAATTTCGTCCAAATATTCGAATTTTGAAACAAAAAAATCAAAAATTGACCAAAAACAGTTGAATTTCGAGCAAATATATGAATTCTTAGCGCAAAATTAAATAGTTAATATTTCAGCTAAACAAAATGAATTTTCAACAAAATAGTTAAATTTTCAACCAAATAGTAGAATTTTCAACAAAATATGTGAGCTTTCAACCAAATAGTTTAATTTTCAACCTACAAAGATGAATTATCAATCAAAACGTCAAATTTTCAAAAAATACATGAATTTTCAAATAAATAGTTGAATTTTCAACTGAAAAAGAAAATGAAAAAATATTGATGTTCAATTTTATATTAAAATTATATAAAAAATGAGTCCTGCTCTCGAAAAAGAAATTCCCCGACTTTAAACAATAATTCCCTAACATTTTCAGGTTTTTCCACGTGGATAGACACCATAATTATTATATACATGCTTCTCCAAAAAAACGGTTCAGCAATCTTTTTCGTTCAGAAGAGAACAAAATTGTTTTTTCTATATTGCAGGACCATGAGCAAAATTCAAGGACTTTCCCAGGTTTTTTCCAGGTAGAGAAAAATTCAAGGATTTTTCCAGGTATTCAAGGATTTCCAGCACGTTAGACACCCTGATTTAATCACAGCTTGAGTCGGTTCGGAAAATTCAACTTATGACTCACCAGCTGAGTTGGTTCGAATTTTTGCGATTCGACCACAGCTTGAGTTGGTTTAGATTTGTTCGATTTAATCACAGCTTGGGTCGGTTCGAAAATTCCAACTTATGACTCATGATCTGAGACGGTTCGGATTTTTTCAAATCGATCAAAGCTTGAGTCGGTTCGGAAAATTTGACTAATGAATCGCGCGCTGAATCGGTTGGATTTTTTTGATCGAACAGTTTAAGTTATTTTCCTAAAATTTGAATCTTGAATCACGCGCTGCGTCAGTTCAGATTTTTTCGATCCATCACAGTTTGAGTAGGTTCGTAAAAATGGACTAATAACTCACGCGCTGAGTCGGATCGACTTTTTTTGATTTGATCACAGCCTGTGTTGGTTCGGATTTTTTCGATTCAATCACATCTTAGGTCGGTTCGGCAAATTGGAGTGATGACTCACGAGCTGAGTTAGTTCAGATTTATTCAAATCGTTCACAGCTTCAGTCGGTTCGGAAAATTCAACTCATGACTCACAAGCTTGGTCGATTGGATTTTTTCAATCGAACAGTTTGAGTTATTTTCCTAAAATTTTAATCATGAATCACGTGCTGCGTGATTGGACTGATAAATCACGCATTGGGTCGATTTATATTTTTTGATTCAATGACAGCTTGAGCCGATTCGGAAACAACTTGAGTCGGTTCGGAAAATTCGACTTATGACTCACGAGCTGAGTCGGTTCGGATATTTTCGACATCCGAACACGTCAAGAAGTCGGGTCTGAGTCAAGTCGAATAACTTTTCACGTCACTAGCTAGAACTTTTCATTCAAAATTAGTTGAAGCTAGCAGTGTATGGAAAATATTGAAGAAACCCAATTATTTAAAACGTTATTGATAAAATGACAGAATGAGATTCTGGTATATAGCGTGAAAGTCCACCGCTGGAATTCAAGATACGCCGATGCTCTTCTGATAAATGTGAAAGCCTTCGTAGTATACGTGCCTCGTCTTTGGCAGATCGCCTAAGACTGATAAAATAATCGCTTACGACATGCAGCTCAACCGAATTTGTGAACCTACGTTACGGCACGATTCCACTACAGAATACTCGACCACCCTCTTACGCTCGGTTTATGATGTAAGCAAAACGATGCTAAGACTAGAGCAACCTTCTTCTCTAGGAAATCATTATAAGCACAGACGTTCTGCAGTAATTATGTTTCTAATTAATGGCCCTTCGAAAACTAGAGCACTACTATATCCATACAAATTATCCATTTCGCAAGAAACAATTTACTGCGTTGTTAAATAACATAATTAAATAATTATTTAAAATTTCAAATGTATGATAACTTATCAACTCTTTTAATCTAAATAGGTAAACATATAATTTATTAAATCAGTACTAAGGATTTCAATTGATAAAAAGTTTTTTGTCTAAATTTCACTGACTGAAATAGTTGAATACATTGTAATAGTCTCACTTAGGCTCAAAATCGTGATAAACGTTGTGTTCCTCGTTTCTACTGTTTTCTCATATTATTATCACTGCTAGCGGTAAATCCGTCCTTGGATATTTATTTCCAAACTTTGAAAATATAAGTAATTTGAAAATCAATTTTGAAACAAATTTTTATATAAAAAGAGTCTTAAGTTTTTTTGAAACAGTAATGAATTCGTTCTAGTTGAAAGTGCTTTAAATTTCATCATTATATTTACCATCGAAAATAAAAAAAAATTTTAATGAAGTAATTTAAAATAGAAAACAGTCAAAATGAAGAAATTTCTACTGTGGAACATTAAAACTTAAACGAATCCGAACTTGATTTGAAACAACACAATTTCTAACTTTTCAATTTCAAATCGTTTAATTTCTTACACTTCATTTATAATTATATTATTGATTCTTGAAATCCTTCAACACAATATTTCTCAATTTTAAGTTATTAATTTTTTGGAATATTAATTTGAAAATTTTGAAATATTACATTGAAAATTAATCATTTAAATAAAATAAAAAACAAGATCGCTATGATTTCAATTTTTGAAATTGTACAATTCTAAGCTTTTAAATTCGAAATCTTTACATTTTTAAGTGGAGTTTAGAACGTTCAATATTTTTGAACATTTTCAAATAAAAAATAATTCAATTGATTTTCTTAATTTTGCACTGTTCTGAATTTATTGTCGAGGTATTGAATTTGAAATTGTGTTATTATATATCCTGTAAACTGAAAGGTTTGCATGTATCAAATCTTTAAAATTGATATTCTACGATTACGAAGAACTTAAAAAACCCCGACAATTTTGTACGTTTAAAATTGAAACCAAACAATTCAGGATATTCAAATCTAAAATTATTACATATAAAAATGATTACCAAGGCTTTTAATATGAAATTTCTGAATTTTGAAAAATTTCATAATGAAAATGCCCTGAAATTTTTAATATTTGAATTTGATACTGTTATCGATTTAGGAGGATTTCAATTTAAAATTGTTAAATCATTAAAGCTACCAATTAAAAATTATTGTACAATATTAGCATGCTTGTATCAATAATTACTAATTCAATAAGTAGATTTTTACTAGTTGTCAGTAAATGAATTTCTAGTTACAGTAATTAGTAGTTAACAAAACTTCCAATTTTAAGATTTCTAAATTTAAACATTGGAAGTGTCTTAGAGTGTTTTGAAGTCAACCTTTGGACTTAAATTTTCTAAAAAAAACATAATCTACTAGATTTTTCGTGTAGAATTCATCTTTTTTGAAATACAAATTTAATTATGTGAGTTAAAAGTTAAACTTTTTTGTCAACATTAATTTTTGTTGGTTCAAGATTCATCATTTAAATTAAAAATGTATCTGTTCGGTTGAAAAATGAGCTATTTTGTTGAAAAATCGTTCTTTCTTTAACAACAAATCATTATCTTTTTCAGGTTGAAAAATTACCATTTTTAGTTGAAAATCAAACTATCCCAGTCAATGATTCATCATTTTAGTTGAAAATTTATAAGCTTGGTTGAAAATTAATTTTTTAACCGAAAATTGAAAC